>CM024682.1:8030908-8229624 GCA_014182735.1 Corymbia maculata | reverse complement strand
ACTCCTGGAGACCTGGATGACTGCATGAGCAAACTTGAGCCTCTTCTGCAGAACTCTGAGTTGAGAGAAACCATCGGTAAGGCTGCTCGCGAGGAGATGGAGAAGTATGATTGGAGGGCAGCCACACGCAAAATCCGCAATGAGCAATACAATGCGGCCATCTGGTTCTGGCAAAGAAGAGGGCACAGCTGCTCAGGCCAATCCAGTGGCTAGTGAAACGTCTCTTCCCATCGCCTGAAGCGACGTACAGGTGATGACAACTACGACGATGCCTCAGTTGTAATGTTTGCATTTGTGACACTCTGGAGAAGGCGTTTGATATGCCTGTTGATGGATCTGTAGTGTCCTCTTGTTTGGGATATGTTCATTTGTTGTATAATTGGGTGACCATAAAGTCGAGGTCATTTGTGACATCAACATTTATCAACAATGATGTCATCTCAGTTTGCGATTCCTTTTCTTTTCCCTTTTGCCCCTTTACATCCCTTTGACATTGCTCAGGATGGCAGGCTCCGGTAAGATCAGAACAGGGGAGCGCTTGTCTCGGGTGAGCGCTCATTGTACTGTGGCCGAAGGTTTTTTGAAGGTGTTCCAATGGGAGATTTTATGCTGAAATCGAACAATGCAAAGGAGGCCAAACTAGGATGTGCTTGGAAATCATGAATTTAGCTCGTATGATTCATCTCCTTTACTAATCAGATGATGCGACTTTATAACGGACTCTTGCAGATGTGTCTGCTAAGGGTGTGCATGGTAGTTCAGGAGCAATATCTGCTCTAGAGTGATTATTTCTGATTTTGTTGTTGAGAATAATTTTTTAGCATTTAAAGTTATTTGGTAATTGGTTAAATTTTTTATTTTCGGGATAAAAATGTGTTCGGTAAAATTACTTAAGATTTTTAAGTTCTTTTTGTTTATTTTAACTTTTTAAATACTTTTGTTACATTTTTATTATGTCTTTTTCTTTTCCTTTTCTCTACTTCCTCCTTGGCCGGTCGCCACCGCCGCGAGGTTGGCGGTGGTTGGGCGGGATTCGGTGAGCTCACTTGGCCACTGTGGTGAGGCTTGGTCTCGCTAGTTGCCAGGTGAGCCTAGTCTGCTGGTCGGTGCGGGTTGACCTTGTGCCGCTTGGGAGAGGTTGACCCTCACCTAGATTTGTGAGGTCGAGTCTTGAGGTGGTTAAGGCGAGGCTCCAGTGAGCTCTTCAAACCTTGCCCAACCACTTGTTGGCCACTGCCGACGGCGGTGGCGGTGGGCGACGATGAGGTGGCAGTAGGCTAGGAGGAAGAAGAAGAAAGGAAAGAGAAAGAGGAGGAAAGAAAAGAAAAGAGAAGAAAAGAAACTTAGATTTGATTCTTGGAATTGTTTACGAAAACAAGAAGGAACTTTTTATTTTTATTTTTGATTTTGTTCTAAATTTATTCACGAGAATAAACAAAAATTTTAACAAACAGTTTTTTTGTACTAAATCTATTCCAGGAACGAAAAGAACAGTAATCAAACGTTATTTGATTGGTTAACAAACAGGTTGTCCCTTCTTATTCCGCAAGAATCATGAGAAACCAATGCAAGATGTTACGGTCCTTGTGAGAATCTTTGGGCATGACGAAGGATGATAACTTAAAACGACAATTAGCTTGAGGAAAAATAGAGGTAATTCCTGATTCAATGCTGGTTTTTAATGACCAGAGGTCGTAGACCTTGGAGGTGCATGTCATGCACATTGATATGGAGTTAGAAATATAGAGAAATTTATGGAAGGTGGCATCTTTCGATCATTAAATTTTGTGGAATCCTATCTGAGTTGCTCTTGAAAATTAATCAATGTGAATGACGTACAAAAGAAGTACCAAGATTTCACGCATGTTGCAAAAATCAATTCGATTGAAAAATCTTGAGATTTGCAATAAATTATCTTTTCGTGTCACTTTTTTTTTGCGGAAATATACTTTATTTGATCAAACTAAGACAAAACAGAAGAGCCCAACAAGTGGCCCTCAGTACGTTATAGATCTCAAAGGGTCTTGGGGAGAAACCTAGTTTCGAAATAAGTCTCTTCTCTTTTAGGTTTTTGCAATCTAATCAATATCCATGTTGGCGTCTCTAAAGTAATGAGGTTCCCGGTTGTCTGAAAATTGAGTAAGAAATCACTTCATTTAGTGATAAGCGTGTAACTACCCTGACAACTGATCTGCTTTTGGGTTTGAAGGTGGGGTAAGACTTTTGCTTGTGCTTTCAAGCGGGCTCCCTGGGGAGTCACTCATAGTTGTTCACGTTCCTTACTAGGAAGGAAACAATTATCTTTTTAAGAGTCATACTCTAAAAGGTAGATTTATCAAAATAGTTCTAAAACTATTATAATTGTGCAAATTCAATCTATCTCGACTAATTTTGGCTAGCTAAAGACTCGCCGACATGGATAATTTTTAATAGTATTTTATTTTATTTCTCTTGTCTTCCTTCTTTTCCTTTCTTTTCCCATAGTGTTGGTGAGGGTTGCGGCCTTTACTCGGATTCACCCGATTTGAGCAAGTTCCATGGGTCATGAACAAGGTAGCTTCGCCTAGATCTAGGTGAGGCCGCGTGAAGCCACCTTGCTTGTGGCCCCCAAGCCTTATCCAGTGGTCAGCTAGCCTTGTTGGCACTGTGGAAAAAAAAGGAAAAGGAGAAATAAAAAAATAAAGAAAAAGGAAAAGAAAGAAAAGAAAAATTCAAAAAAATATTATTAAAAATTATTCATATTAGCACCAATTGGTCAAAATTGACCAGATGAAGTGAACTAGCAAAGGTTTAAGACTAAATTGGTTAAAAAAAATTTAGGATTTTTTGGGTAATTCTCCCACTCAAAAAAGGAAAATATCTTAATAGGATCTAGTATAAATGAGAACAACTCTAATTAGGAAAAATCCATATATTAAGTAATTTGAAATCGACAACTTAAATTCAATATCATCCCAAGTTAGAAGTAAACCAAACTAAAAATAACTGAAACAAAATGCAATTGATAGAGGGAAAAGATAAAAAAAGTCTTAAACTTATTGCATTGGTATCAATTTAGTCCTAAATATTTCAATTGTACCAAATTAGTCCTAAATCTTTTCATATTAGTACTAGTTCAACCCATTTGGCCAATTTAGGCTATAATTTGCTTACGTAAATATCGGCTATCCTACATAATCTTTTAAGATTTTTGAATTTTTCTTTCCCTTTTCCATTTGTTTGTGGTCGGTAGTTGGTCATCAGCCAAAGGCTATCATCACCAAGGGTTGAAAATTGCCGAGTCGTGCCTAGGCAAGGGTGAGCACCGACGAGGCCCCCTTGCTAGATCCGGTGAGACCAACCCCGCTTAGGCTAATTTGAGGCCAACCCTCATCGGTAAAAAAAAAAGGGATAGAAAAAAAAAAAGAAAACTTATTAAAAAAATTAAAAAAATGTTAACATCAACACAATTGCGCCATGTAAGACGATCATTATCCACTTGAGTAACTTCTAGCCTAAATTGGTTGGATATACCGAATTTGTACCAATGTAAAACCGTTTACGATTGAATTTGTATTAATACAATATGTTTATGAGTTTTTGGTACTTTTCCCACCTATAGATTTAACCTAATCAACTCAAAAACAAAGAAAAAGAAGGCAATTATGCAATATCAGCAACTCGATCAAACCCATAATTGAGCACTATTGGACTGGCTTGTATTGGAAGATAATGAAACTTGAGATAACTTGAGTCCCCTCATTGCAATCTTGATGAGATAACGAGTAGCTAAGAAGGTGCCAACGTAGGATGCCATTTATTTTGCAAGAATTATTATGGCCCACATGATATTATTAATTAATGGTTAAATAATTATTTGAATGCTATGAAAAATATTGGCTATGAGAAGGTACAACTTTTATTAAAGGTGCAATTCTTATGAAAATGTGTAATGCTTATGAAAAAGGTGCAACTCTTATGAAGATAGAATGTGCTTTGATAAAAGAAATATTGAAAGCACCTATTAAAGGCACCAATTGACGGTCTGTATAAAAGAGTCTAGTCCCTTTTCCACCCAAGGCAACAAAAGGTTGTCCTACATCATCCATTTGGTAAAATACGTTAACACTAGAGTGGGTTAAGGGGAATATCGGATTTCTTCATTTTCTTCTATTTCTACAACAACCATTTTCTCAAAGTTATTGCTATGGATAAATGTATGTCTTCATCATCCTTGTTGTGAAAAATCATGAAGATCTAAAATTCTTTGATTATGAATTTTCGCATTTTTGAATTGAATTATCACTCATATTCGGTATTAGAGAATGGTTTAGGATCTCATGATTTTTCTATTATATGGCTTCGTTAATGATCTCCTATTAAGCTTGTTAAAGATTTATATACATTGAATTGATTTAAACAAGTACTATATGAAATGATACACACACACATACTTAAGACATCATAATGCATAATTTGATTATCACACCTTTATGAGGATTTCATCATGAAAGTAATTAAATCTTAACATTTTGAGATTATCAAATTATGAAATAATTATTGTGTTTTACCAATTTAAAAATTCAATTATGAATGGTTTGTTAGTCACAAAAATGGCCGAACCTTAAGGTCTTTCGAATTTTAAAATTTTTGTAATATTTTATTCAATTACCCATGATTAATTACAAATATAATTGAAATCGATATATTACATATCTTTATTGGTGTCGTGAGAATATTGAAGTTCATTTATTATAAAAACTTAGGAATTCACCTAAACGCTAATCAATTTCTTAAATGATAAATATAATAGTTGGTAATTGATATGTCTTGTTAGATTTATTTGTATATCCAAAGATAGCAAATAAATCTTAATGAGGTGTATTTATAATCACTAAATAAAAATTATTAGCATCATTGTGGTTTAATGCATGTTTGTGTATCATAAGATCACCTAGAGGAGAACTATGATGCATATGTATTGCTTAATTTGAATATGATTATGTGATATTTTTAGAGCATTAATGTATAAGTGTCTTCTTGCATATTTGTAGTGCATGTACCTGTTTTTCTTCATTTGCACAATTCACTTGTTCCTTTGTTCAATGGAATGAATTTCTCTAATCAGTGTGAGCAAGCCTAGTTTCACTTGGATGTAGCACTTCAAGTTAAAGAATCATTTGTTATTACACATGAGAATAGCGATAATAAAAGGTTTTTCCATAAAACTTGGGAAAATCAAACATATTAAGCTTAATATTTATGCAAATAACATTTGCAAAAAACTTAAAGACTACTTTTCTCAAATCTAATAGTGCTAAGGAATTTATGAAATAATTTTTTAAATTGCTGATAAGTCATTTACTGGTACATTGATAAGTACTTAGACCATAATAAAATATTATGTTTTAAGTACTATTTATAGGCATAAAACACAATCTTATCAAATGTCATTTTTGGAATAAAAATGGTCACTTGAAGAAAGATTACAAGAAACATAAAACTTGGCTCAAAAAGAAATGTAAGCCTTTTGCTTTAGTATATTTTGCATCAAACTTTACTGAAACCTTGTAATACTTGATAGATTGATTCTAATGTTATTTGATGTATTGATTTTGGTGCGATCACTCATGTTTCAAATACAATGTGGGGATTTCTTATGATTTAATCGAGGTAAATATACTATTGGTGCTAAAACTTTCGTACAAACTTTAGTGCCAATTTTTTTTTTTTTTGCTCATTTGAGTGTCATAAATTTGTAAAATCAATCACTTAAGTGCTACTTTTAATGTGCCCGTTGGAAGGACTGATGTGGCCATTAGATGTTTGACGTGGCTGCTGGTTCATGTCAACTTTTTCGATGGTCACGTCGAAGCGGCACTCAAATGATCAATTTTTCAAATTTGCGACACTCAAGTGAGTGAAAAAGTTTTGATACTAAAGTGAGCGTTGTACAAAAGTTTCGGCACCAATAGTGTCCCAACCCCAATTCAAACCATAAACCCAAATGAGAACTATGCGTTCTTGTAGAATAGAAACAAAACTCCAATTTACACTTAAGTTAATCTTAGATATTAGGAATTATTTGAATTTGTTTTGAACCCTTATGTAATTACATCCCACAATTTAGTTTCTTTGTGTAACGGTATTTTGTTTTGAGTTTGATTATGAATCTTTCAGTTTATTTAAAATAATAATCCTATTGAAACTAGAATTTTATGTGACGGCCTCTTTTAAACTTGAGGGCTTTTCAATTAAAGGAAATGGCACATGATGTGTAAGTTAAAGAAATCAATGTATGAACTTCAACAAGCTTTCTAACAATGGTATATTAAGTTTAATGATACTTAAACCTTTTTTGGGTTTAAGGAAAACACTATTGATCAGTGTATATATATAGAGATCAGTGGGAGCAAGTTTATTTATATGTTGATGACAATTTTCTTATTACTAATGATCTTGGTTTGTTACACAGAATCAATAAATTTCTATTTTTGAAATGAAAGATATGGGCAAGGAAAAATATATGATAGAAGTATAAATATTCCATGATAGATTACAATGATTGTTAGGTTATCTCAAAAAGCCTACATTAATAAAATTTTTGAAAGATTCAATATGGATAACCGGAAAGCTATAAAGAAAGTTTTTAGATATTTGCAAGGAATGAAAAATTATACCCTCACTTATAAAAGATTTGATCATCTTGAGGTTATTGGATATGTAAATTAAGATTTAGCTAGATGTGCCGATACAAGAAAATAAACATTTGATTATTTATTCATTTTTGTTAAAGGGACAATTTCATTGGAAAAGTGCAAAGTAGCCAATCATTACTGCATCCATCACGAGAGGTTGAGTTTGTGGCATGTTTTGAAGCCACTATTGTGACATCCTGAATTTTGACTCATCTCGGGGTATATGAGATAGTTATTTTATCAATGCTCCATTAGTTACGTTTACTTTGAGCTGGTCTCTCATAAGTTAACTAACTAGTCGGAAAGGCAATTAAATATTGATACGCGTACGACCAGTGAATTCAATCAAGGATAGGCCACTCGACTATAATGATCAAAGGGGATGATATCATGTTGTTACTGTCCAATTAGCGAACGGAAATAAATTGATTTGCCGGATGTACGAGGTCGAATTGCGGGTGATTCCGCACGATTTCAATATTGACTGTGAATGACATTAAGCGATTTCTATTTGGCTTTATACTCAATGTGAGCAATTAACCTCTCATGATTACATGACACTGAGAATTGCCCTGATTTGAATAGGCACGATCGTGGATTGAAAAGCTATCAACCACGGGTCAAATGCGTGAGAGCTCCTAAACGTTGCTTGATAGTTAAGTCATACCAAAGTAGTGATTAATCGATATTAACCATGAATTTCAATTCGATTTCGACATCGAACTTTTAGAGATGTTGAGACTAAAATATTGGATGTTGCCTCATTAATTCTCAAATTTATCGGTAAACCCAAAAATTATGAAAAATGATTCAACAGGCCAAAAAATTGGAACCAATAGGAGATGGACCAACTAAAGGCCCAACGGGCCTTGTGCCCATTAAGGTTCGGTGAGTGGGCCTCAAGCCAAGCCCACTAAGCCCAACTTCAAGCCTTGAGCCCAATTGCATTTTCTAGCCCATTCCTCCAGAATTTGAGCCCAAACCAATTTTATTCAAGCCCGTATAAAATCTTGGCCTATATACACGTATAATACGGTATACTATACTTTAAGAAATTATCATTTTACCCCTTCGAGAAGATGCATTGAATTATCGGGGACAAGCCAAGAAAGTCAAGAAGTTTATGAAGGGAAGTGATGTTATGGAAGGGAAATTGGATTTAGCTTCTTGCTTTTCTCTCTCTTCCTCTCTCTCTCTCATCATTTCTCTTCCTCCCCTTTGTGCAGCCCACTCTCCAGCGTTTCTCCCCCTCTTCCTCACTTTTTCTCCCTCATTTTCTATATTTTCTTCACGTTTTCTCCCTGGTTCTTCCCTTTGGATGCCTCATTGACCAACCGGACCATCCTCACCTACAATCTCAGCTGCCTTGCCGCTGTTTTGGAGCCACCGTGCTGCTATGGTGCCGCCCGTCCGGGGCCGCCCAAACCGCACCTCTCTCTCTCTCTCTCCCCCTCGCGGTTCTCACCTCCACCAGAAACCGCCTCTGTCGAAACCCATTTTTGCCGAGTGCCTCCATGACGTTTTGGACATGGCCGTGCATAGCCCTCACCGCCGCCGTCACGCTCGTGTTGTCGGAATCGTCGCCAAGTGAGTTTACATTCTAATCCCAATTAGTCCATTAAACTTGCTTAGGGTAGTTTAATTAGGGTTAATCTTAGTTTAGAGGGTTTAATTAAGTTGTATTAGCTCTAAGATAGGTAGTTAGATAGATGGTTAAGATTAACTTAGCTTAATCTTGCTTTATATGCTTAATTGTGGCTTAATTGTGTTTTATGTGTTAATTAAGCATGTTTAGCTTAATTTATTATTTAATTTTTTTAATTAATGTTTTGTTGAATTTCTGAATTTAATGTTTTAATTATTGAATTATTAAATTACACTATTCATAGTTACTGTTTACGACATTGTTCATTCGGAAGTGAAAATGTGCATAATTTCATGTGTTTGATCTTATGAGATAAATTGGATGTGTCATTACATGAACATCCGTATGAATCATGTGGTTTTCACAAAAAGGGGAAAAATGATTTGTCCGATGGACATCGGAAATTGACCGCTTTTATGAGAAATGAATTGATGTTTTATATGCAAGCATGTGTGCATTGACTAATGCTTAAAGATAATAAGTGGATTGTGGTGGTATACTTGCGTGATCACTAAATTGACTTGTCGCTCGACCGAAGTTCGGGGGTGTGATAGTTCGATTTATTGGAAATCCAACGGGGGTCTGGATGCGGAGTCGTGGTATAGGCCGAGCCTATGCTCATTTGGGAATGCTGTCTTAGGAGAGTATCCTTTGACGTCGCTGTGCCTCAAGGGGGAGGGTGATGCCAGCAGACATTGGAGGAAAGACACGGTTTCGTCTCTACGAAGGAAGGGCGTTGTAGCGCCGTAGTGCCTTGGTTGTAGCCTGATGGGCAGTAATAATCAGAACACATGTGGATGCAAGAGCGTATGAGAAACATGGCATTATTGGTTCCAATTATGCATGAGGTGATCATATTATTTATGGCATGCACGCATGAATTGATAACGTGTATGGTGTGGTAATGGCTAGGTTAGATCGCTTGTGACGCCACTCACATGTAATTGGTAAACTGCATAATCTTACGGCCATGTGCATTACCTGTGTTGTGCTGAGATTTAACGTGTAGGGTATGTCATACTGGGTAAGGTTGCATGCGAGCCGATTATTTGATTGTTGGTTGATCTTGTCTGTTGCTTGGTTGCTGGTTGCATTGTTTATGGTATGCATGAGAATTTATACCGTGCAAATGGCATGACCGAGTAAGGATGCCTGCTAGGCGATTGATTATTGATTGTTTCTTATGGGGTTGCTTGGGTAGATCACATTTATAATTAAGGCAAGCGAGGGTCACTATGAAATTGATCTGCCTTGTTGATGAGGATTGAACTTGTTAGGAACCCCGATGCGAGTTGGTGTCTTAACCAGGACTTAGGGCGATAACTCACTGAGATAATATCTCACTCGTCGCTGTTAACCATTTTTCAAGTCCGTAGTTGTGGTATCTATATTGCCATGGTTTAGGAAGTGCTGGAGCACGTCGTGGAGGGCAACGGGTTGGTGTGCCCGATGGTTGAAGGAAGTAGATTAACCCTATTTAGTATTTTGATGGCTATAGAGAAAGTTGCCCGATTGAGGGCTTATGTATAAACTTCCTAGGGTTAATTAGTTCAAGAATTGGCTTTGTGAAATTTGAACATTCCTTGCTCTTGTTTGTCTATTGGAAAAGGATGGACCTTTGATGTCAATAACTCTATCACTACCGAGCATATGAAGTAAAAAAAAAGAAATAGAATTTGACATGTGAACGTATTTTTCTTTTCAATATACATATAAAACATTAGATAAAAATATTACATTTGAATATGATTTCCTAGTTTTAGACATGAAAAGCTCGTATCCTTTTGAGCCTAAAGATACAAAATTGACATAAAACATTAATCACACTATATATAAGTGTATGAAAATGAAATATAGTTAAAAGACATGAACTTGTGCTCTCTCATTCCTGATGTCCTAATGATAACAGTCCTTATTACATGGTCTACTAGCTTGTGTACTATTTATTCTACACATCAATAGCCTTCTTTGGTCTTCCTCTTTTTGCCTACATGTAAAAACACATATGAGACACTAATGTTGATGATCATGATAGCCCCCAAAAAAAATATTTATTAAAAGTTATACAATTTTCAAATAAAGCTTAGAGAAAATTCTTAAAAGGTCCCGAAGTGCCTTCATTTCTCAAATAAGAGCATGAAATGAACCTTATTTCAAATAAGAGCCTAAAGTAACAATGGTTGTTTCAAAAAAAAGGTCTAAAATGGCCATGCTTGTTTCAAATAAGGGCTTGACCTCTCCAATCACTAGCCAGCTATTTTTCCGATCGATCAAGGACGTTTTCATCTAATTTTTTTTTCTATTTTTCTTTTTTCCTTTTCGATGTAGTTGGTAGCCATTGGCAAAGGCCCTCTCCCTCCTTGTCGTCGACAACTGGTTCTCTGATCTCCGACTGGTCATCAACAAAGAGTGAAGTAAAACTAGAAAAAGGAAAAAAAGAAGAAGAAAAAAGGGTAAATGAAGAAAATGCTCTTGATTGTCGAAAAGTCGTGCCTTCATTTGAAATATATATAACCACTTCATGCCTTTTTTCAAAGCAAGATCTACTCTATGCCCTCATTTGAAAAAGTGATGGCATTTCAGGCCTTATTTTAAACAAGGTCCACTTTGGGCTCTTATTTGAGAAAATGATAGCACTTTTGTTCGTTTTTGGAAATCTTCCTAAAGCTTACTTTGGATGGCCTAGGTGCCGTAGGTTTCTCGTATGTTTTCTTATTATGCCCATACTAGAGGCAATTTGAACATTGCATTTGAACTCCAACTTTCATCAATTTCTTAACATTGCTACTTTGTTTGTTATTGTCTTTAAATCTATTTTTCTTCCCTCTCCCCCTTTTTCTTCTTTTAGGTGGGGTTCGATTGGCTCACCACCGACTTTGGGCCATAGCTGTTGTCCATTCATGGTTGAAAGGGGAAATTGATAACATCTTTCATAAGCATCTTCTTGAAGTAGTCATCAATATAATAATTTGAATTTAACTTCATGAAACTAATGCAATATATGTCATGTTTACATGTTAGTCTTCCCATTCCCTACAAGTACAAGTCTTCACAACCAAGTCAACCATAATCTTTTGTCAAATACTCGAAACTCGAGGTTATTCCCCATTGCTGCTCTAGCAATACAATACCTAAACTCTAGCTTAATCTCCTCCAATTTCATTCTAATCCTTAGGCAAATTGGATCTGATCGATCAACCATTAAGTGACTTCTCTCTCCCATACTCTCCATCATCATGTTCTTATTCCTTCAAGCATCTCAACTATAGGTTTTGCCCTTGGTATACAAATGTTTGCGTTGAAGGTCTCACTCAAATTATTATCAACCGCTTCACACTTGGTACTTGGCTTGATGAAAGCCTTACATAAGTGCTCAGGCCTTTGTCTTATAAAGTCTTCATAACCTCTAGGGCACTCCTCATTCAAATCCGCCATTGCTAGGTCAAATTTAGCTTCAAATGTAAACCCTACAATCCTTCATAGATTCTTAAGAGTACACCCTTTGGGCAATTTTTTCCAATTAGCATATATGTGTCTTGCACAATTTTGATGCTCTACTTGTGGAGATAGGCATGAAACTGTATTCAATAGTCCTTGCAACCAAAAAAATCAGTCGACAAAAAAATCACATCAATAATAGCACTATTATGGTGTAACGACTAATAAAGACATAATATGAGATGTCAATTTTTGCTGATCACCGATAAAAGTCCAATCCTTGCCTCGTGTCCATGCTCAAGTTAGTAAATAATAGGGTGAGAAACCAAGTTCAAGATGCCTCGACTCAACTTTTGCAACTGCCGGGCTATTAGAAGCATTTGATCGTTTCCATCTCGTTCTATAGTATACAACAACATACTCTTCAATCCAGTCTCAAGAAAGCACTCATCTAAGCTTCTAAGATGCCTACATCCTACTAAAAATCCCCTTTTCAACTCATCAAAACCCATATAAAATCTCTTAAATACTTTGGTTGGTGGGACAACTCTTATGTCAAATGTTCCATCATTGCTAGCTCTCTTAAGCTTCACCAAATAAGATTTTAGCATACCATGTTGCTCATTTATCAAACCCCTTATATCACTAAGAGCTTTCCCTATAGTCCTGTAACATTTTTTCTTATTAAGTGTCAAGGCAAACTTGTGAGGGCAAACCTTTCTCTTGCATCTATCTGCATTTCTACAATTGAGTAAGTAGATTTAACTCTAATCTTGGGCATATACTCTTAAGCAAGCCATGTAGAAGTAGCTTGCCTATTTTTTTTTGACTTCTATCGCAAGTATGGAGATATCCAACTTTCTTTATGACACAAGTTTTCTCATTTTGAATCCAACCGCCATACAACTTCTAACAACATCCTCTTACACACCGCGCTTTCATTTTTTTTTTTTTTTTATATTCACTCTTTTGCTAAAAACTGTCAAATCCATCAATTACAACATACATTCTCATAGCATTCTTAAACTGTTTATGAGATTCAAATCTCATGCCTATACTAAACATTTTCTCATTATGGTTACACATAAGATCATACCTATTGACTCTTAGACCTGATGTGCCAATGGTTTCTTTGAAATCATCAATATCAAGTCCACTTAGAGATTCATTTTCAGTATTTACCTCTTCATCATCTACCTCATTTTCATTTAAAACAATATTGATGGAACCTACAACTAAATTTTGACCATCATTTGCTTCTTCCTCCTCTTTGAATTCTCTCATCAACTTCCATGTCACGACTCTTCATCATTTGATATATTTGGTTCTTTATCAATATCATCACTGTTTCTTTCATTCTGTTAGAAAACACACAAAGTCATAAACTATTAACTAAATATGATATTATAACATAAAGAGTCAACAATTGAATGAACTCACTATTGTTTCTCATTCAACCTAGTAATACTACAATTTTTGACAAGCAAATTTGCAAGCACAACAACAGTCAACCTACAAGGTAATTCTTAAACACATCACATTGATTGAAACAAAATATAAACAACACGATTCACATCTTGGGAACAATTGACTACCACAATAACTAACCAACATTCTTGTGTGATTGAATTCTGTTCAAGAACTTGAGGACTTTGAGCACATATTTTGTTATTTCCACTGCTTGAGGTGACACTGACACAATGAAAGGTGCTAACAGGCAGCATGGAGAAACAAGCCTCAAACATGTAGCTTTCAACTAGAATCACACATGTAACAAGAATAGCAAAAGTTGAAACATACAAGATAAATGCACACAACAAACAACATTTGCTATTTTAGAATTTCACCCTCCGCCACTCATTGACAACCATCACTGGTCACCATAGAAACATATGAAGCATACGGGCATGGTGATCAGAGATATAGAAACAATGAAAGTTCAGTAGTGTACTCAGCAGCTATAAAATTACATAAAAAAAATCCATTAATAACATGTGGACTATATTAAGACGTTTTCAGATTGAGCAATTCTAGAAATTAATTCATGACAGTATGTCAAGGACATATCATCAAATAGGTTGTATACACTTGACAAAAGGAGAAATAACATATTAACAATGTCATGCCTCGACTCTCGGGCTCGGGACAACCCTAATTCACTTGAGGTCTAAAACATACGACGTCCTAGTATCGTCACCGACTAGTTCGTTTTATCTTATCGTTAAGCACATGCAAAAGCGAAAATAAACACCCAACTAACAACCAACATGAATAGCAGCATGAAGGCAACGCAATGAAGACAAAATCACTATTTTATTTATCTGCAAGGTTGGCTTGGAAAAGCAGCACATATATACACACCTCACTACAGGCAATATACTAAGGCCTACACAAAAATAATTGGTCTGGCTAACCTATCACCACAAAAAGAGAGAAAGGGTAGTAAAAAAGAGACTAGGCTATGGATGCTTAATCATTGTCTTTAGAAGGGTTAGACTCGCCCATCGAAGGGTCCAAAATCTCGCTATTAGGGGGATCTAGGTCCATCGAATCCTGTATCTTATCAGTCGACCCCACGGGCAGTGCAAACCCGTCGAAACCCCTTAGAGGACTGTACATCATGTCCCCCACTTGACATACCACGCCTTGAAGATGTGTGGCATGTAATGATCCCTCACTCTCTCATCAACCAAAACTGTCGTCATATGATACTCATAAGCAAAATTGTAGCCTAGGACGAGTTGTGTGGTGCTCATGTCGATCAGGACACCGTATCTCACCGGGTAAGGTGTCATACTAAGGTCCCGAAAATATTAACCGTGATGAGATGGGATAAATTCAGTAAGTCAAAATCCTAAGTCTCGATTGGGAACTCCACTTGCCTCAAGGGTAGTCTAATCATATAACCTAGTATCAACAACTGATTGACTGCAAAACAACCCTATCCTTGCCTTATCTATCAGCATAACAGAGAAATGTTATCAGAATGCAGTTCAATCATCATATGCAAACACATGTAATCTTACCTTGTCTTGGCACATGCACCTTGTAGAAGAATACCATTTAAGTCATGACAAGGTCACAGGGCATGCACATAATCAGACCACTTCACGGAGCTTTCTCATGCCTCAATAACCACATGTACTTCAATTATTACGACCTCCTAGGCTACAAAGCACAACCTTATGGTTGACGGTCTATTGGTCCAAAACTAGGCATCGTCCCTTCTATGGGCACGGCCACATCACGGGCCTCTTCCTAGACGGCATTCTCGAAGGAGCATTAGTTCGGCCTCTACCGTGACTTAGCAACTGGTCATTGTTAGGCGACCAAACGGTTATGGCACAACTCCGAGGGATTGGCGGTCTTCCGGCAGTGCCGGGCTTTCCTCTTAATGTGATCATGCAACACAACCATCAGTCAATTCATTCTTTCTTTTCTCTATTGTCAATGCAATCATGGTTCGTACTCACGCGACATACCCTTGCAATTATCACATATATAATGTAAGGCAGCAATGATCGATAGTGAAGCAAAATAGTAAAAGCCCAACCATTCCATATACAACCATTTAAGTAGTTTAAATCGCAATACAACAATCAATTACAATCAATGAAAGGCACGATACTCACGTATCATAAAAATGGATAACACCCAACCACTCATCTCATAATCAGTAATAATCGACCACGTGTTTCTACAGGCGATAATAATCAATTATTCTTACCAAAAATCAGTAGTCACCACCAAGGATAAACCAAGATTATCCCCAAAAACTCATATAAAGAGGTATATAACCCAATAATTCATTACTTAGGTAAATCCCATAATCCCCATAAAATACATATCACTTTACAACAATCCTATAAATAATTATTCCACCCAAATAATTTCATTTCCAAAAACCTTTCTTTAATAAACCAATGTCCCTTAATAACATAGTAAATAATTACTATAGGCTTTAGAAAATAGACCATAGTAATTTTTCCCACAAAACTACTCAATTAAATCAATTTCCAATAAATATCCATAATTAATTATTTTCCCCAAAAATAATTAATATTCAGAAATAAAAAATAATTCGAAATTATAAAATAAAATAAAATAAATAATTAATTTCCATAAATAAATAATCTCCATAAAATAATATAATTATAATTAATTATTCCCATAAATAATTAATCATAATTAAATAGGAATAAACCTTCATTAACCCCTTTAATACACCCTAAACAAGCTTAGTAACATAAAGTAATGTTTTTTTTTTTTTTTTTTTTTTGTTGGTAAAAGTAAGTATTATAGACGATTTCCACCATACAAATGTACAAGGAGTGAGACAAGGCCCCAACCTACACTCGACGGGACAACATGTCTCTGGAGTGGGGGCGGGCCTCGGTCACACAAAAGGAAATACAACCAGAAGGAGCGGCTTAATACAACCCTCCCAACACAATCTACCCAAAAATGATAGGATCTATGTCCCAACTACGTTGTAATCTCATGTTTCTTGGGGAATCGGGGACCACACCGAAAGTTAAGGCTTTATCTTTGACTGCTTTGATGAGGTGTTGCTTCATCGATGGCAAAAACAAGCTTGAGGACTTGAAGATAATGTTGTTCCTGGTTTTCCAAATGACATAACATAGAGCGCCAAAGGAGAACCTGGCTATGTCAACATAGAAACCACTCCCCGAGAGCGTGGTGATAATCCATTGCACATTTTCCATCCAAGGACGGTAAATCCACACAAGATTGCATTTCGCAGCCCAAAAGTAGCAAGGCATTTGGAAATATGGTAATCAAAAATAGGTGATCTACGGAGTCCGGCCTTGTATTACAAAAAGCACAATGCACGGATGCCAATCTACCATAGGACATCAAAAGTACTGGGTAGGGAGCCTGTTCCTAGAGATAAGCCAAAGGAGGAATTTGTGCCGAGGAACAAACGAGTTGCTCCATACCAATGGTGCCTATGGGACCGGTAGAGCTCGTCTCCTAATATTTGCCCGGGCGAATGCGAGAGGAAAATGTGCCGACGGATGCATGGTCCAATAGAAGGAGTCCGGGCCATGTGACAATGTAGGGACCATGACCCGCATTGAGAGAATCTCGCAATATCTCCCGGCCGTCCGGGGTAAATAAGTCAGCAACTATAGTATTTGGGAAGACCGAACTAAGAGGGCCTATATCCAGCCACGGGTCAAACCACAGAGAGGTAGATGTTCCATCCCCAATCCTCCACCTAAAAAAGTCTTTAACCTCCTCCCTAAATGCAAGTATTTTCCGCCAGGCCCAAGAACAAAAAGTCGGGGCCGTAGTGGTCCAGAAATACTGCCCTTTGAGGTGAGTCATATGGATCAATTTACACCAAAGTGACTCTTTATCAGTAAAAAGAATCCAAATGTGCTTGATCATAGCCGCTTTATTATCGTCACGGATCCGACGAATCCAGGCCCTCCCTCCTTTTTAGGAAGACAGACATCGTTCAAGAAACTTTGGCACCTCCCACACCAAGACTCGGGCCTTTCCACAAAAATTGTCGACAAATCTGTTCTAATCTATCAATGATAGAAGCGGGAAGCCAAAAGATGGATGCCCAATATGCTTGGATTGCATGCAGAACGGATTTAATCAATTGTAATCTACCCGCAAATGATAGAAAACGATGTGTCCAAGATTGGATTCTAGCCAGAAGGAGATTTACCAGGGCATTACAGTCTGTTTTGCTCAACCTCGTAGTAATGATAGGAATGCCCAAGTAACGAATTGGAAGAGACCCCAGTCTAAAGTTCAAAATTTGCAAGAGCTGATGCCGCAAAGCCTCCGAACCGCCCGAGAGGAATACTTCACTCTTACTATTGTTTGGGATAAGTCCACTCCATTGGGAAAACAGGTGGAGTCCCTCCTTCATGCATGTAACCGAGTTGGCATTGCCCGACCGAAGATGAAAACATCATCCGCAAAGAAAAGGTGCGATAGGCGGGAGGTCTTACATCTCCAATAAAACCGGAATTGAGGCCAGCGAGATTGCACCTCTAGGATGCCTGTGAGCACTTCCATGGCTAGAGTAAATAAGTATGGAGATCTTTGGGTCGCCCTGCCGAAGTCCTCTACCACTATTGAAGAAGCCATGAAGCTCACCATTTATAGAGATAGAGAACTTAGGAGTTCGCACACATACCATAATTAGTTGCACTAGATGCTCAGGAAAGCCGAATGCCATGAGAGTGGTCTCCAAAAAGTTCCAGTCCAGTGTGTCATAAGCTTTCCGAAAGTCCACTTTGATGGCGCATTTGGGAGAATAAGTAGGTGAGTGGAACCCACTAAATAATTCTTAGGCCAAGAGAATATTATCAGTAATGCGCCTGCCTCTAACAAAAGCTGCCTGAGCAGGGCTGATGATATATGGGAGAACCTGCAGCAATTCTATTTGCCAAGATCTTTGTGATGCACTTATAGATATTGTTACAACAAGCGATGGGCCGGAAATCACTTACTGAGGAAGCGTTTGGTATTTTAGGAACCAAAGCTATGATTGTGCAATTAATCTCACGCAGTAATCTACCTGATTGAAAGAAATCCTGAACCGTCTCTATGACGGATGATCCCACAATATCCCAGTTCTTTTTGAAAAATTCAGCATTGAAACCATCAGGCCCAGGGGCTTTGTCCCTCGCTAGAGAGAACATAGCATTTCTAATATCCTGAGAGAGAACCAGTTCAGATAGCAGCCTAACCTGGTCATCATTCAGTACATGCTGAAGAACTTCCTTGACCTCCTCCATAGATGGTGTCAAAGACGTGCTTGTTGGAGCCAAGAGATCCTGAAAGTAAGATATGAATGTATGCTGGACTTCACTTGGATCAGAGATCATATTGCCCGCATCGTCTTGGATTGTAATAATCCGGTTGCGCAAGTGATGCTGGTTTACCGAATGGTGAAAAAACCTTGTGTTTTGGTCACCCTCCTTTAGCCACCTGATTCTTGATTTTTGTCGAAGGAATGACTCCTCAAGGGACCGGAGAGTGTAATATTCCCGGGTTTGAGCGCCCTCGGCTTCGGCTAATGCACTATTATGAGGATCTTGAAGAAATGCCTCTTGAGTTGAGTAGAGTGTTTGCTTGGCAGCATTAGACCTCATTGAGATGTCAGAATACGCCTCCCTATTTAACTGCTTCAGCTTGATTTTCAAAAGTTTAAGCCTAGAGCATAACTTGTACATAGGGGTGCCAGAAGATTGGTGCTCCCATGCTTGCATTACAATAGATCTAAAATCTGGGTGTGTCATCCAAAAGTTGAAGAACTTGAATGGCTTTTTCCGAGTCCTATTGGCCAAAACACGAACTAGTATCGGGGTATGATCCGATATACCAGGGGGAAGAAAGGAGGCCTCTGAGTAAGAGTATTCCGAACTCCACATATTATTTACCAAAACCCGATCAATCTTCCGTTGCTTCCTATTTTCCCTTGAGTAAGAGGACCAAGTGAATCGAAAGCCAACATACCGAAGGTCATCCAATCCAGCCTGAAGAATACACTCCTTAAATTCATCAAACGAGGGGAGCCAAATATTCGGGCTACCTAGGCGGTCTGAAGGATCCCGAATAGCATTAAAGTCACCTCCCACAATCTAGGGGCTATTTAAAATGGTGGTACTCAACCGGATTAAATCAGTCCACAGAGATCTACGAGCAGTATATGTATGTTCACCGTAGATGGCCGAAAAATGGAGGGTAGAACCCGAGTGCAAAATCTTAACAAGGCCATGGATCATTTGGCTAGAAACAAAAAGGTTTGAGAACTCCACCAAAATTGGATTCCAACCTAGCCAAATGCGACCCCTAGCTGAGAAATCATAGTTGGCTAGCCAAAGCCACCCGGGGAGGAGGCTAGAAGAAATGGGTTCAAAATGGTGAGGCGAGACTTTAGTCTCCATAAGTCCAAGACAACAAATGTCATGAGACCGCACAAAATGCCTCACTTCCAATTGCCTAACCGGATCCATAATACCCCGAGTATTCCAAAATCCAAAGTTCATATATATATAGATGCAAAAAAGAAGGACGAGGACGACGCTTACTGCGCCTTCTAGACCGTCGCTTGCTATATGACGGTTTTTTAGGAGGGGACTTCTTTTTAGATGAAGAACTTGCTATGCCCAATGTACGCGGTTGGGGAGTAAACTGTTGGGAATTCCGAGAGTCCTCCACCGAAGCGTCATTGGCGCACACCTCCGTGTCATTCTCGTTGAGGGCCATCTGTGCGGCCATAGGGGAGGGCACCTCCTGAATTACAGCCATCGAAGTGCTGGTCGAATCATCTACATCATCTAAATCATCATCTGATGAGAATGAAGCATTATTTGAATTAGCCATCTGCTGCAGAGTATCATCAACCCGTATAACTTCCTTGTTGCGACTCCGAGGATCATTCCTTAGCAGGGAAGGAGCACTCGGCGATCTGGTCAGTGTGGGTTCTGAGGTCCCAGCCTTATTTGGAGGGGCACACTTGTTTGGTGCTTGATCTCGCCTCTGTCCCGAAGAGTCAGGGGCCGGAGCAGACTCTCCAGCTGGTGCAGCTTCTGTGTGAAGCTGGACAGCAGGCTGTTGAGGCGAATCAGCAGGTAATTGAGGCGTATCAGCTTGAGCCATTGGTGCAACATCTATCCGGGCCTGGACAATGGATAAATTTTGGGACGTTCCAACCTGTTCGGTTGGCTGAGCTTCGGGTATAGGAGCTGGGACCGCCTGGCCAGCTGGGTTCTCAGTACACCTATGGCCGAACGTGTGACAGCGCGCACATAAGATCGGCCTCCATTCATACTCGACGGACACCATTCTGATCTCCCCTTTCATCCACACTTTTACAGTATCTTTCCGAGCCTTAAAGGCATACAGCTCAACACACACCCGTGCATAAGCCAGCATTTTCAACTCCTCAGTATTTTGATCTACGAAGAGTGGTTTGCCAACCAGGCTAGCAATACTACTTATGCCCTTAGCAGACCATAAGGCTAGAGGGACATCCCTCAATCGAATCCACACCGGGACCTTGGAATGGTTGTTTTTTTTTAGTTCTAAAAGTGGTTCCCACTGCTGCAATATTAGAGGCACTCGAGCAACCGTGATAGGGCCGCTGTCCATCACTCTTCGTCTATACTCCACATCAGGAATTCGGAATTGTCATCCGCCTTAACCTCAACCAGCTTGGTGCCCCAAGCATGCTTAAGTGCAGCTCCAACCAGCTGGAATGGGAGCCTTTTACCCACCAGGTACCCGACCAAACATTGAGCCCACATGGGGTCCATTGCATCAAGAGTGTCATCACCAATATCAGCAATTTCTTCCCTGTCAATTTCCACTGGGTCTACAAACGAAAGAGAGTAGCCTTTCACCGCTGTCCGGGCCACGCTTGCCTATGAGCGGGAAGCAGCAGGTTCCTTACCGTTCTACATCTGTGCAGATGGTTGGGTCCTCGAGGGTTGGGCATCGCTTCGAGAGGGAGGTGAGCCATTACGATAAGAGGGACCAGTGTGTGCTCCAGCCTGTGTATGATCCCCCTTGTTCGCTAGATTCGGTGGAAGATCAGACACAGCGATTCCAGGGACGTTCAAGACCGCCCCGCCCCTATTTTCACCTGGACGGCCACGGGACTTCGATCGGCGAAATGGAGGCCGACTATGGCTCCTACGTTGGCTACTCTCCGCCCCATTTGAAGTACTCTCCGCCTCATTTGAAGTATACAGCAGGGGAGGACGAGCTCTATCCATATTACAACAGAACAGCCAGCAATAGAACCAGGCGCTACATTCAGAACCCTATCCCAGATCCAAGATTGTGGTAGATTGGGACATACCTGGCTCAAATGCTTCGGTGAGATTGTTGTCCCTAGGGAGAGGAGTAATCCCTCCGAAAATCAGCTCCAACGGAGCCCTGAGGTGGCCGGGGCAGCAGCTCAAAGATGGGCGACTACAGTAACTCGGGTTCAGAATTTTGAGAGAAGATGAACAGTCATAAACTCAATTAATTAAGCACTAAGCATGCTTAAGCCATAATTAACTTATCTTAAACTCACTTAAGCATAATGAAGACACATAATCCAAGCTCATAATTCACTAATCACACTTAGACTAATTAAACTACTCCTAAAGCAAGATTAACCCCTTAACTAAGGAATTAGGAAATCGACTCATGGGTTTTAAGATTTCGGCTAAATTAGAGCAACGGTGAGGGTGAGGGCTATGTGGGGCTAGCTTGGGGACAACGTCGGACGATAGATGACGAACAACAACTGTTTTCCGGTGAAACAATGCTAGGGGTTGTTTTCCACGAAAAAGGATAGCAGCGGCTACTGGCGCTGGAATGGGTGGCTGGCAATGATAGGCGGTGGGCGGCTGGACTTCGAACGGTGGCAACTACATGTTGAATGGTGGCAGTAGCTTTGGTGAACAGTAGCAAGGCGACGACAGTAGTGAACGGCAAAGGGGTTAGGGAAAAGTGAAGGAAGTGAGGGAAAAAGGGAAGATAAAAGAGTGAGAACAAGCTGAATGGGAGGGGGCAGCTGCAAGGGAGGAGTGAGGAGAGAGAGTGAGCTGCTAAGACTTGTCCAAGAAGCCAAGACAACTTGCTCCCAAAGCCAATGACAACCAAGTAAAAACAAGGCAATTGAGACCACACAAAGAAAGCTTCTAGAAAAGAGGGTCCATGAGTTGAGGAGAGGAAGGGAAATGGACCAACTTGGGCCCATCTTGGGCTGGTCTTGATAGGTGCAAAGCCCATTGGGTTGTCAATCTTGGGTCAGCCCTTTCATGGGCCCAAATTCCCGCTCCAAATTTTCCTTTTTCGACACTTTAAAACCCCTCGGAAAACTCGAGAATAAATTAGGCGACATCTAAATATTTAGTTGTGACATCACTGAGAAGTCGGTACTTGAAATCGAATTAAAATTCGAGGCTAAATTGAATCAATTGCAACCGTAGTACATTTAGACTATTGGGTGCCCCTTTAGGACTTTTCATTACATTTGACTTGTGGTCAATAGTTCTTTGATCCATGTTTAAGCAATTTCTCGAACCAGGGACGACCTTCGATTGTCATGTGATCCTGAGGGTTCTATTGATAATTTCGAGTACAAGATAAAAATGGATCGGTTTACCATTGTTCATAGCTTGTATCGAAGTCGTGTGAAATCACCTGCAATCAGACTTCATACTTCTACCGAATCGATTTATTTCCATTTTTTTAATAGTCTAGTACTGGATGGCATTGTTCCCACCCAGGCCCTTATGGTCAAATGGTTTGTTCTTGATTGAAACTGTGGGTTGTTCGCATATCGTTTCCTATTGGCACATTCCTATAGTCCGTTATCCCATGAACGATCAATTTGGAATATTTGTATTGACTAGGCATTTGATCAATATCACCATTTTATAAAATCCCAAAATAGGGTCAAATTTCGGGGACGTCACAAACAACCTTGGGTTTGACGCTAATTTTACACCGATCCCATTCTAGATGATCATAATCAACAAAAATCAACTCAAATCATCATGGAAATTAACCTAAATTTAGAATAAGACATCTTAGCACATACATATATGTACACTAATTTTTGTTTCATTGATCTGAATGCTAAGATTTTTAAATTTAAGGAAAAAATAAGAAGAATAGATACCTAGTTATCACAAGGGCTATTTGAAGTTTCCGCCCCCCTCTCCTTCAAGGAAGTGACCAAGTATGAGCTTGTATAGTGTCGCGACCTAAAATTAAAATTTTTGTGAAAATAATAATAATAGGTTTAGGGGTATTGTTAATTTCGAGCCGACGGCTCTTCATTAACTTGGGCTCTCCCAAGCCCATACTCCGCGCGACGTTGGCTGTTCGTAAAAAATTTCAAATAAGGACTCGCCACTAGTCTATTAAGGTCGACTAGAAACCAAGCGAGACATGGGAGCGTATCTCACTATTTACGCAACCAGAGAGTCTAGGGTCGGGGACTTGATTACGTTAGTCATGCGACTAATGCCCTTTCGGTACCTAACTTAATTGTGTGTCAACTAAAGACTTGACAACACATAAAAAAAAAAACCTATTGTAGAGCCTTAAAGGCTTATTCAATTTTGTTCTTTTTTCTTTTTAGGTTTTTCTGAATTTTTGAATTTTTTCTGATTTTTCTGAATTTTTCTGAATTTTTGTGCTTTTTAATATTTTAAAAAATTTTAAAATTTTTAATATTTTCGAATTTTCTGAAATTAAAGAAAACAAGCTTCTAAGGTTTTTGCAAATTTTTTGGCTTTTCTGGAATTTAAAAAAAGTTTATTAATGTTTCTTTTGGAATTTCTAATTTTTTTGGAATTTTTGAATATTCAAAAAAAGAAATAAAGTAAAATAAATTAAATTAAACTTTTAAAACCTTTCTGAAAACTAAAGAAAAACATTTTTGTTGTAAAATATCGCTTCGCAAGAATATAATAGAGAGAATAAAGAGAGATTAAGTGGAGAAAGCATATGACACTAGAGATAGTAGAGAAAAAGTCAGGAGCCGAAAATCTCTTATTTCTCACTATTTGTGCTCCTATTTATAGGGATGCACTTATCATGAACATCAATGTATCTGATAATACATGTATCGGATATGGAGATGAACATTCATCGGATAGGGAGATGTACTTAGAAGGTAAGATACATGCATTGGATAGGAAGATGAACATTCATCGAATAGGGAGATGTACTTAGAACGTATGATACAAATGTACCATAATAAGTACATGAATATAATGAATATTCATACATGTATTTCATAACACTCCCCTTGAATATTCATTGTATTATATTATGAATGTGCATTGAATAATACTGCCTCATTAAAAACCTTAAGCCGGAAAAACCCAGTGGGACAAAAACCGGACAAAAGGGAAAAAGAGTACATAGCACAAATTTTATGATTTCTCCCTTTTATGGATGCATTAATTGCCTCGTTAAAAACTTTAAGCCGGAAAACCCTATGGGAAAAAACCGGACAAAAAGAAAAAAAGAGTGCAATGCATAGTTGATAATATCTCCCCCTCAATTGAGTCATATAGCCACTCCGGGGCTAATCAATCTTGCGTCTTGCGTACTTGCCGCATACCAATACCATATACTAATTTCTCAAAAGTTGATGTCGGCAATGATTTGGTAAAAAGATCTGCAAGATTATTTATAGATTGAATTTGTTTAATATCAATCTGTCGACTTTCTTGGAGTTCATGAGTATAGAAAAATTTTGGCGAGATATGCTTGGTCCTATCACCTTTGATATATCCTCCCCTAACTTGTGCAATACAAGCAGCATTATCCTCATAAATTATAGTAGGAGAATTTGTAATCGGTTTTAAACAACAAGAATTGTGAATATGAGTTATAACGGATCTTAACCAAACACACTCTCTTCCAGCTTCATATAGAGCAATAATCTCAGAGTGGTTAGAAGATGTAGCTACGAGCGATTGCTTCGTAGAATGCCAAGAAATGGCAGTGCCGTTATAACAAAATAAATAACCAGTTTGAGAGCGAGCCTTATGTGGATCAGATCTATATCCAGCATCAGCATATCCAACTAACCCAGAGGTAGTGGTATTATTGGAATAATATAATCCCAAATCTATGGTTCCTCGGAGATAACGAAAAATATGTTTAACTCCATTCCAATGTCTCCGAGTTGGCTCAGAACTAAAACGTGCCAATAAATTTACCGCAAAAAGCGATATCGGTCTCGTACATTGTGCCAAGTACATCAATGCCCCAATTGCATTGAGATATGGTACTTCAGGACCAAGTATCTCTTCATCAGATTCTCTAGGACGAAATGGGTCCTTTTGGGGATCTAGAGACCTTACAATCATAGGGGTGCTCAATGGGTGAGCATTGTCCATGTTGAAGCGTTTAAGTAATCTTTCAATATATGCTGATTGATGGACGATTATTCCATTTGCTTTGTGCTCAAGCTCAAGACCAAGACAAAGTTTGGTTTTACCCAAATCTTTAACTTCAAACTCCTTTTTCAAATATTCAGTAGTTTTGGCTAACTCTTCAGGAGTTCCAATTAAATTTATATCGTCGACATAAACTGCTACAATAGCAAATCCGGTTTCTGATTTCTTAATAAACACACATGGGCATATAGGATCATTCTTGTACCTTTCTTTTATTAGGTACTCACTCAGGCGTTGATACCACATACGACCGGATTGCTTTAACCCGTATAAAGATCTTTGCAATTTTATTGAGAATAAGTTACGGGGAGTGCATGCATCAGGCATTTTAAATCCCTCAGGAATTTTCATATAGATATCAGAGTCTAATGAGCCATATAGATATGCTGCCACAACGTCCATAAGACACATTTCCAATCTTTCAAATAGTGCCAGGCTAATGAGAAAACGAAATGTAATCATATCCATCACAGTGAATATGTCTCATCATAATCAATCCCAGGTCTTTGGGAGAATCCTTGGGCAACGAGTCGGGCTTTATACCGACAATCTCGTTTTTCTCATTTCGTTTTTCGGATAAATACCCATTTATATCCAACGGGCTTTACATTATCAGGGATTCGAGTTATGGGTCCAAAAACCTCTCGTTTAGTTAGGGAAGCTAATTCAATCTTAATCGCTTCCTCCCACTTAGGCCAATCTTGCCTTTGACGACATTCAATAATAGATTGCGGCTCACAATCATCATCCTTAATTTTATAAGCAACAGAGAATGCAAAAGCATCATCAATGATGATTTCATTCCGATTCCAAATTTCATTACAATATGTAATGGAATTCTCAATATTCTGAGGGTTTGTGATCTTTTCATGGGTTTGTGCCTCTTCAGGGGCAATAAGCTCTTTTGGAGCAAGTACAACACTAGGCTCTTCTGGAGCGGATTCTTGATTCTTTCCCCTTCGTTTTCGAGGAACAATGTCTTTTGATCCTATCGGTCTACCACGCTTCAGGTGTGGGGAATTTTGATCCATTTTAGTCTGTCCTTCAGGAACAGCTATCCTAGCTGGAACATTTGCAGCTGGAATATGAGACTTCGTTACTTTAGTAGCATCAGTAAATGCATCAGGAAGTCTATTAGCCATTTCCTGTAAATGGATTATACGCTGTACTTCATTTTCACATTCTGGAGTTCTTGAGTCTAATTGAGATAAACTCTTCTCATTCTAGGAGAAAACCTTAATTGGTTTCTGCTTTGCAGCCATGGAAATTGTAGGTGTCCCAATTGATGGAAACGTAGTCTCATCAAAATGACAATCTGCAAATCTAGCAGTAAAAAGATCACCAGTAGTTGGTTCCAAGAACCTAATGATGGATGGTGAATTAAACCCTACATAAATACCCAAACGGCGTTGGGGACCCATTTTTGTTCTTTTTGGCGGTGCTGGCACTGCATCGCACAACCAAATGTGCGTAAATGTGAAATATCAGGTTCATAACCAAGAACCATTTGAAGGGGAGATTGTAAAAGGCTGGCAGTAGGGCGCAATCTTATTAGAGCTGCCGCATGCAAAACTGCATGACCCCATGCTGTATCGTTGAGATTAGTTCTCAATAATAAACTGCGAGCAATGATTTGGACACGTTTAATCAATGACTCTGCCAATCCATTTTGAGTATGAACATACGCAATTTGGTGCTCAGTCTCAATTCCGAGTGAAGCACAATACGTATTAAAACTCTTTGATGTAAATTCTCTAGCATTATCCATCCTTATACTTTTAATTGGATAATCAGGGAATTGTGCCCGAAGCTTTATAATCTGCGCAAGTAAACGTGCAAATGCGACATTGCGCGTAGATAACAGGCAAACATGGGACCATCTGCAGGATGCATCCACTAGTACCATAAAATATCGAAACGGTCCACTTGGTGGTTGTATTGATCCACATATATCACCCTGAATTCTTTGCAGGAATACAGGGGATTCAAGATTAACCTTTGTTATAGAAGGTTTGGTAATGAGTTTTCCTTGTGAACAAGCTTCACAATTATAATCTTTGGACAACAATACCTTTGTATCCTTTAAAGGGTGCCCTTTTGTATTATGAATTATTCTACGCATCATTGAAGCGCCAGGATGACCAAGGCGATCATGCCATAACCCAAATTGATCAGGGTTTACTAGTCTCCAGGACATAGTGGCATAGGTTTCAATAGCCTTAATCATGACACAATACAAACCCATAGAAGAAGCTTCTAGCTTCTCATGGATGGTTTTCAAGCCCATCTTATAAGAGGTAATGCCAATATATTCATTATTTTGCTCATAAATAGTTTCAACGTGGTACCCATTACGGCGTACATCTTTGAAACTAAGTAGATTCCTTTTTGATCTACTGCTTAGAAACGCATCCTCAATATGTAGGATGGTGCCATTTGGCAAAACAATTGTGGCATTCCTGAAACCATCAATAATTGGAACAGGACCTGATATTGTATGGACATGTACCTTACGCAACGTCATACTCGAGAAAAAGTGTTTGCTACGAAATATAGTATGCGTTGATGCACTATCAAGCAAACAAATTTCTTAATTTTTCTCGGTATTTTCCATTTGCATTTATGTTGACAACTTCAGGTGTCAAGTATCATAAAATTTGCATATTAGCGATAGGGTCAAGTAGAATCTCAATATAATAGACAAAAAGTTCACATATTATAATATAACAAAATGTAATACATTTAAAGAAAAACAACTATAAAAGAAATTACTATAGTCATAAAGTTCGCAAGTCTAAGTTGTCATCAATCGATCGATGCCTCATCAAATAATCAAAGGTCCTCAAAGAAATCAAAGACATCCAAGGATGCATTTGCTACTTCAGGAGCAAGAGGAGTCCCACCAACAGAGATATTGTTGGCTTCAACAGTAGTTATGGCAGTAGGATTGATTTCAATGGCGTGAGATTCACCACGTTTGCCCATATTTTTCAAAGATGCTTGGTATAAATCAACAAAGTGCTTTGGCGTACGACAAGTACGTGACCAATGCCCAGTCATACCACAGCGATGGCAAATACTTTCATTAGCCACTTTCTTATGCTTCTTTTCTTTATCATAATTCAGGCCAAAGTTAGATTTCTTAGGACAGTTAAATTTCTTGCCATCCCTTCGAAAATTATGCTCTTGCCTGCTCTTATAGCCCTTAATATGGCCAGTATTTTTCTTAAAGTTAGCATGTGCTTCAGGCAATGCTTTTGAGCCAGCAGGTCTTAGATCATGATTTTTGAGCAACAATTCATTAGTTTGCTCAGCTGTAAGGAGCACAGAAATTAATTCAGAATATGTGGCAAAATGACGTTGCCGGTATTGCTGTTGCAATACAATATTCAAAGCATGGAAGGTGGAGAAAGTTTTCTCTAATAGCTCTGCATCAGTAAGCTTGATACCGCATAACTCAAGTCGAGAAACGACATCAAATAAAGCGGAGTTATAGTCAGACACTGATTTAAAATCTTGCAGTCTGAGATTTTGCCAGTCATATTGTGCTTGAGGGAGGATAACAGTCTTGGTATGATCATACCTATCCTTCAACCTCTTCCACAGGGTCGAGGGTCTCGAACGGATAAATATTGAGTCTGCGAGGCTCTCATGCAAATGACGACGAATAAAAATTAGTGCATTTGCTTTATCCCTTGAATTTGAGGTTCCGTCTTCTGCAATTGCATTAGCGAGACCTTGCCCTTGGAGGTGCATTTCTATGTCCAAGCACCAAGATAAATAATTATTTCCACTCACTTCCAGGATGTGGAATTTGGGCTTTTCAATATTTGTCATAATTCTTGCAAAACAAAAAAAATCCTTATATTAATTAGAAGGATTTCCAAATATCCACCGCCACTTCGGGAGCGAAGGATACTTTTATAATTGAAATTGGTTTGGAAAAATGAAGAATTGATAGAAGAAGATGAAACAAAAGAAAACACCTACCTTGCAAAATTACTTACTTAGTTGGTAGATCTTCGTGCTGATAACGTGTTGTAAAATATCGCTTCGCAAGAATATAATAGAGAGAATAAAGAGAGATTAAGTGGAGAAAGCATATGACACCAGAGATAGTAGAGAAAAAGTCAGGAGCCGAAAATCTCTTATTTCTCACTATTTGTGCTCCTATTTATAGGGATGCACTTATCATGAACATCAATGTATCTGATAATACATGTATCGGATATGGAGATGAACATTCATCGGATAGGGAGATGTACTTAGAACGTAAGATACATGTATTTGATAGGGAGATGAACATTCATCGGATAGGGAGATGTACTTAGAACGTATGATACAAATGTACCATAATAAGTACATGAATATAATGAATATTCATACATGTATTTCATAACAATTTTTTAATTTTTGATGATTTTTCAAAACTTTTTAAGGTTTTTTTTAATTTTCTGAAATTTTTGGATTTTTTTTAATTAATTTAGATTTTTTTTATTAAAAAGATGATTCGGACCGGGTCGGGAGACCCGGCCCTACTAAACCGACCCGGACCCTATCGGTCCGGGCCGGGCCGGCGACCGGGCGGGCCGAACGGCCCGGTTGAAAACTTTTAAAATGGCCCATTAGCAAAGAAATTAAAAACAACCTATTTTTCCTTTTTTCAAAATTCGGCCCACTCCCCAGTTCAGGTTTTCGGCCTCTGCCTTCATTGACTCATCTTCCTCCTGAAGACACCACCACCGTCGACCAACTCTGGTCGCTCACTCCGGCGACCACAGACTTAGCAAACAAAACCCGACCGAATGGGCATTTTTAAACCCAGAGATCTCAGCAAACCAACAAGGATAAATGTATCAGAATGAGGAGAAATATTCTAACTCGTCCGGTCTTGGGCCGCTGGATTCATTGACAACAGAAGAATTTCCCAACGGAGGAGAGATAACATACAATCAATGACAATACCAGGACAAAGTAGTGTATAACAAGCTCCAACACGTCAATTTTGCAAAATCAAATTTGGAAATTATGTTACGAACAGCCGGAGGTGCGCATTCCATAATGAAATTTAATGTGATTTGCAAGTCAAGGATGATGTATGAAGATCCAAATCAACATATTTCGTGTCGACCCTGTCCTACTTTGTCACGATTCACTAAAAATATTTTATCCAAGTTCGGTGCTCTTAAGGGTTTCATATTTCATTCAGACAATATGTCGAACAGTTGGCATGCATTGAAGAACGTGAGTTTCAGGACCAAATTTAAGCCATTCCTCAGTCCAAACATGATGCGTTAACCTCTAAAACATTACAATTGTTATGAAATTGCTTCGGTTTATCAAGATTACGTCAAAACATCAAACGAATCAAACATGTGTCTCCGGGTTACCTGATCGAATGCTTGCTGTGACGAACGGTGACGAGGGAGTTGGCTTCCGACGAAGGTCGAGGACGGTTCAGGCGAGTCACAAGCGAATGGAATAAATTCCTCGCTCTCCGTTTCTCTCTCTAGAGCGCGCGAGAGCAAGCAAGCGAGCGCGAGCGAGCGAGGGAATGTCGAGGGGGCGCAATGCTTGATACGGAGCGGAGATCGCACGAGGCTCGGATCGATATGGGGATCATGGTGATCGAGAGTGGACCCATTCCCGGGGCGGCGGTCGTCGCCAGTGACGCTTGCGGCCTTTGCTTCGGGTGGTGGGTTTGATACTCCTCCTCCTCTTCTGTGGTCTCCTCCTTTCTGATCTTTTTTTTGGCTCCCTGCTGCTCCTCTTCTGATCAGATCTCTTTGCCCTTTTTCCCCGTCTCTTGTTCTTCTCTTTGAAAACGCCCTGGTAATGAGCCCGGTAGTCGAGCGACGAGCTGCAAAAGTCTAAAGCGGCTGCAGCGGCGGAGGCGGTTCTTCAGCACGTCGGGGAATCGTACGATGAGGGGAAGCTGCAGCACGATGCCTGCCCACAGATTTCGGATCCGAAGCTTTCTTGATGATCTTCAGCAGTTCAATCTCATGGTGGCCGCCGTGCCGTGCGGATGGACCGAGATGTTCCCGGAGCCGTTCTTAACAGCGTCAACGGTGGCAACGGCGGCAAAGGCGATCGTCGAGAGAGGTGTGCCAGCCAAAGGCGGGACAACCGCTGCCGCTGGGTAAAAAGAGCTGTCCACGGTGAGAGCATAACCGAGAGGCGCGACGGTGGCGGGCGCTTCGGAGATCCACATACCGGAGTAAGATCCCACCATGCAGATCCGAGAGAACACAGGCGGGAGAAGAGATTTCCCAGAATCGCAGCCGCGCGCAGAAGACGAGAGAAGGAGAAGGAGCTCCGAGAGAGATTTGGCGGGGCCTCTTGTGTGCGTCACCCTCTGCCCTGTTTCCCTCAGATCTGGTCCTACTCGCCAGAATCACCATTGTTGCTTCTCTCTCTAGCCGACCCCGATTCTCTCATCAGAACCCAGAAAACCAGCACCTCTTTTTTCGGTTTTTCTTTGCTGGTTTTCTCCCTTGCCCTGACCAGAATCGTCGCTCTCTCTCCGCTTTCCGCCGCGTGACCGCGGTGGGGGGTTGTGTCGGAGCGGCGTCATTGCCCCCTCTCCGTTGTTCGTGTCCGCTCCCCCTTTCTTCGCCGTGCGTCGCCGTTCTTCTCCTTCTTTTCCTCGATCTCTCTGCCTTCCGCCGCGTGACCGCGCAGCAAGGGAATCTTCCCTCGCGGCGTCACGCGGCCGACGTCGCCCGCGGTGGGGAGTCGCGCTAGAACCGCGTCGTCGGCTGCTCCCATCTCGATTTTCTCCTCCTCTTTTCTTCCTGTCCGTGTGCGTGTGTCCGTGAGGGAGACCAAAATCCCTAGGGGAATCGGGCCGGGCTGGAGAGAAAATCCCAAGCTAGATGGGCTGGAATCCAAATAAAAGGGAAAAAGGCCCAAGAGAAAAGAAGATAAAAAAACTAGGCAAGGTAAATGAGTGGGCTGGGCTGAACCAGCCCATTCGATCTTCTTTTTGAATTTTTTCGATTTTTGATTCTTTTTTTTTTTTTGATTCTTTTTTGATTTTTTCTAGAAATTAATAAGTATTTATAGATGCAAATTAAATAGGCAATTAAAACAAAATAAATAAAAATTCGAGTGTCAACATATAGGAAGAGATCAAGCATTATGATGTCCACCACCTAGTTGATTCATGAAGGAATTCCTCCTGTTCGTGATTAATTCCTTCGAGTGAAACGACTTGAGAGGCTAATGCACAGAGAAGGGATGACGTGCGGAGGATAAAACAGCTTGTTAGTTTTGGTGTTGTGTTGTGGAGAGCAATTCTCTCTTTGAGTGTGAATTGAAAAAGCGAAAGGCAAGCCCTAATTCCCCCAATCTTCAGAGCGAGGATTGTTATGCACGAATGAAGAATAAGAAGAAGCGAGCCCTAGCTTACCCCAATATTCATAAAAGGAACGGCGGCATTTGTGGAATTCTTCCATGTTAGATTTTGTGCTGACATGGATTTGCCATATTAGATGAGTTAATGGTGATTTTTTATGGACGGTAGATATGGGACTAATGTACAAGTTGAGGGTTTTTTTTTTAGACAAAAAAAAATTGGGGTATTTTTGGGACAAATAGCCAAAATTCATGGTTTTTTATGGAATTGACCCTCTCTTTGACATGTTAATGAGATTCCTGGCCGATATGAGCTCGAACGGCCAAGCAGCCTGATCGTTGTGACACCATTTTCCTTAAGTGATTGAGCTGTTTGTGTGAATTTTTGGAAGTAATTGGGGGTACCCTGGAGGCTATCTGTTCAATGCTTCATCATCATGGCTCCTTTGGAGTAATCCCTCAAGCTTTTGCGTTGGGAACATAATGAAATCACATTGGGTGCGCTTTTGGCCTGTCATGATCTTATGGGGATAAAGTTACGGTACATATCTTGCATAGAGTTAGTGAGTACGGTTAGGTTTTGAAGATCTTGGATGCATAACCTGGAAATTAGCCGAGTACCAATGTAGCCAAACAAGCTCCACATATTTGATGGAGTCCCTCTCTTACCTGATGCATATCTGAATTTTTTTTTGGACGAAATGGGTGCACGCACCTGGTTCCTAGCCGCTAACTGGATCACGTGAGATTCGATATGAAACCCATTTGTCTGGTGACTGGCATATAAGGGGAGATATCGAGTGAATGAACGGCGGTGGCGGCAGTGGCAACAATAGCGTGGTGAGGCAGACTTGGGTGCATATATAAAACCGACATGGGGGTTGCTGTGGCCTGTGAGAGAAAGAGATGAGATTTTATCTCTTTTAATCAAGGTTTTGCTTTAGTGTGGTTGTAACCTAGTGTTTCAACCTTTCAACGACATCGGGCAATCAAAAGCTGGGAGGAGAAAGGATCGAGGAAGACACAGCCAATCCACTATGAGCAAGCTAACAAAGCGAGTCATTTGTGAATATATACCTGTCTTTTCTGATGTAATATCCTCGATTTTGACCAGAATTACAAAGAGGCATGGATTTCAATTACCATGATGTCGTATGTCAAGTTGACCTAGAATTGCAATGCCATCAACTTACAACCTAATGCATCCCATTCCCCCATACTGTCCAAAATCGCACAAAATATGGCACCCGAAGGACTGTAATCCGGCTGAGCAGAAAAGACAAGACCCACATCCTTCCTTTTGCCCTCCAATGTCCCAAAAACTACGCTTATACGCCCAGAGTTTATATCTGGTTGTCTTGAGTCGGGTCTACAACGTGTGACCGACAGTGCTTTTGCTCCGTCATATTCTTGGAAACGTCAACTCTCCTAGGTAATCTCGCGATCCTTGAGTGGTGGCACCCGAAACATCCTGGACTCTGGACGGATAAAATGCTTTGGGTTTCGACTTTCACGTATAAAACAGCGACGAGACATTTCACGGCATCTTCGCCTACCAAAATCTCGCCTTGGTTACCATCGCCATTTCGTCATTTTCGTCTCCAACCTGTCCATCTGTTCTTGTCTTGTTTCATGTTTCCTCCATCTCTATAACCTCCCCCTCAAATCTTGCATTCGATTAGACGCATCCTAGAGCTCATGCAATAACCTACAATCTTTGGTCGGCCTTCTTTCCTTTGCGTGTTCCAACATGGGCTTGAGCCGCCGTTCACGCGGCTCGGGTAAGGAGCGGTTGCGCTGGACCCAAGAGTTGCATGACCGGTTCGTGGCAGCCGTCGAGCAGCTTGGTGGCGCTGACAGTAAGTCCCTAGTTTTAACTCATGTCCAGTTATATACTTTGCTTTTTCATAGGAAAATCTTTCTCAGATGAAACAGAGTTGATGTCAATCGTTGGTTGACAATCATCGTGAATCGTTCATGAGACAGAAAAGTAGGGTTGGATTTCATGGTGTTTGATGGTATTTTTTTTGCTTCTCGGAGGGGCTACACCTAAGGGAATTTTGAAGGCTATGGATTATGATAGGCTCACCATCTACCATATCAAAAGCCACTTGCAGGTCTGCCATCTTGCCTCTTCATCTCTTTTTACATTACATCTCATCGATGATGTATCAAGAAATAGAGTAATTTGTATTAACTCGTTCGAAAATACTCATCCTAGCTGTAGCTTGCGGAGTTAGTACGGTGATGAAATATTCTCGATTTCAGAAGAGTAATAAGACTACTCAAAATATAAAAAAACTATCACTTACTCATTCAATTTTGCTACTTGTTATTGATTAGAGATCCTTTAAATTTAACTGTACATTTATCCCGTTACACAATTGATAAATTTTGTAGGTTTTCGATTTATTTTTGATAATGGCCTTTTCAACTTATGGACTGAAACATAAGTGTTTGTCTCTTCTCATTGTGTATGTACTTTCTTAACTTCCTCGACGATATCATCAATTATTTTTCTTTTCTTTTTTCCGTTTTTTCTCGCTATTATATTGCAGAAGTACAGGATGTCTACGCTTATCTCTGAGAAAACTCCCAGTAAGTGCGCAACAATTTCCAATTAGAAAAACTTAGCCACTCTGTAAAATTCGAAAGCTCATTAATATGATCTCCCTCTCTCTCTCTCTCTCTCTCTCTCTCTCTCTCTCACAGAGAAGTCTGAAAGGCGAAGCATTTCCGAAATATATCCTAATTTTAGTGCTACGTGGTAAGTAAATTCGGCAGCACTTATACCGCTTTAATAATCACAAAAAAAGTTCTTTCTTCAACTCGTCGTTAATTGTTGCAGTGGTGCTCAACTTAAAGAAGCTATCAGACTAGCTCAAATGAACTATCAAGCTCAATTAAATGACCAAGACGAGGTATGTCGACTAGCGTTAATATGAAGAATTCAGTGTACAAAAGTGATTTTGATCTAGTCCAACAATCCTTACTTGAGAACCATGAGGTCGCTTGGCCCTGGTCTCTGTAAAGCCCCTCTCCCTTCTCTCTTTCTCTAGGATTCTTCTCCCTTACGAAAGGACTTGATTGCATTGAGATGGAGAAAACAATTGCAAAAGGATAGGTGGAGAATCAAATCACAGATATAGTAACATACTTAACCCATTTTAACATGAAACGTAGCAGTTTCTTTTCTATAAAGGTCCAAAAGAAAATTTTTTGACGTCCACAGTTAGTGTAAAAAGATCCCCACATTTTAAGCACTTTCGTTCGCATAATTTGATGTCTAGGATTGAAATTTCAAATGGTTAATAATTTTTATTTCCCATCTTTACAGGTTCAGAAGAACTTAAGGCTCAAAATAGAAGCACAAGGCAGATATTTCCAGAGAATGATGGATGAGCACCACAACGTCTGGCCATCGACCGCTGGCACGAGGCCAAACAAGGCGAGCTGCCCCTCCGTTTCGTTGCTCTCGCTTTCGAAGGAGTCCGAATCACAGGTCAAGGAAGCTGATTCCGACTCGGAAGGTCCCGAGGAAATACTAACTAGAGCTCCAAAGAGGCCTAGGACCTCCATAGACTGCGACTCTCATGCGAATATCTGCAACTACTCCGCAATAATCGCGAGAGACGAGGATAGTGGTCCATCGTACGATTTGGGTGACATCAGCTTTCTGTGGAATATTGCATCATGCCCATCTCCAGTGTTGTTACCAAGCTTCATGTAAAATTTAGGAGAGACAAGTGTGTACTCTGCTGAATAAGACGCATAATATTATGAAAAATTAGAGCATACACGGTCATTGTAAGAAAAATTTACACATGTAGTCTTATTCACCCTTGATATAAGGGTTAGTGAGAGAGTATGCTGGTAAAACTCTCAATTCAAGGTTTAACATCACTGCCGGGGTAAAACCTAGTAAATAAAACTCCACCTTGGAAGTGCTTGATCGTCATGATTTGTGTAATTAAGGAGAAGCTTATTTGTTTTGATTTTGGATGGGGAAACATTGTGTGCTTGACATATATATGGAATCTGATTTTTCCAATTCAGTATTCATGATAGCCGTAAATGTTTTTTTTTTTTTTTTAGTGTAAGGGCTACTATTTTTGCTGTTTAGTCATAGATGTAATTACAGAATTAAAGATGCGGTAATAAATATTTAGTGATTAGAAAGTGTGAGGAAAACACAGTTTGCTTACACTGCCTTCAAGACACTGAACGAGGATATAGATTCTACTATTTCATTAAAATACTAAATTTTTCCTGTGTTTATAGATTTTTGGAAAAGTTCGAATATGTTAAAAGTAAACACCAGTCATTACTTGATTTCCCGGTGACTTACTGGTAGTTATCCGTACTTTTATAAAATGACCAACTTTTAATGAAGTTTGAAAATTTCAAATTTCTTATGTTATATTAATTCTTGGTTGTCTTTCTTACCAACGCCTTCAATTTACCAATTCTTTTATGAATTTATTGCTCTTTATCTAAGTGACCTAAGAGCTTCTTCTAATACATTTTCATTAATTTGTGATCACCAACTCTCATTAGAGTTACTTACAAACATATATTTGTTTATTTTTTTGAATTATCAACTTTCGTTACCTTTTAATAACTTTTATTTGTCTTCCCTATAAACGCCTCAATTTTATTAACTCTTATATGAATTTCCGACAATTATTTTCTTGACTGAGTAGTTTTTCTCCGGATAAATTACTAACTAGTTTAGGCGTACCAACTCTCATTTGAGTTGCTTACCAATGTATAATTGATTTTTTTTGTTTACCAACTTATATTTGCCTCATTTACCAACCCATTAAATTAATGATTTCTTTCTAGAAATTACCAAACCTTTGTTCAAGTGATCAACAACTTTCTCTGATTAAGTTACAATCTCATTTATTTTAGCATTGCCAACTCTTACTTGAGTTGACTATCCATATATTATTACTTCTTTTATCTACGAAAGAAATCTCCTTTTGTATTTTATTTTATTTTTATCTTTCCTACAAGTGCTTTAAATTTACTGATTATTAGATGATATTACCAACAATTGTTTGAGTGACCTATCAATTTTTCTCTGATGAAACTACCCATCAAAATTAAGTTATCAACTATCACCTGAGTTGCTTACCAACGTTTATATGTGTTCTTTAATATTCTATTGAGTTACACTTTGTTTTTTTTTTTGGGTCTAGCTTACCTTTTCTTGGAATCCATTCTTATCAACAAAGTGCCCCTTGAGCCCCTGACACTTATGAATGTCACGACCTTTGAACTACCAAAGGAAAGATAATGGGTTACTTTGCAAACATTTAGTGCAGACTATTTCAAGTTCATATCAATTGTAACTTTGAGTTTTGATTTAATCAATTTAGCATGCACTTTAATACAATCAGGAGTCGCCATTGATCTATTATGAGTTAATTAGCAACCTAAGTAAAATGTAACAGAACATCAAAGCAGAGATATCAGGATACGAGGACAATTTTTATGCTAAATACATATAACACCCTTTTGCTACCTTTTCTGTTTGTTTCAAAATATTTTGCATGCAACCTTGGTCAATATTAATTCTAAACCACTAACATGTAAGGGTAATCATATGAGTGTATAAACAGTAATTTAACAATAATTAAATCAAAATAATAAATAAATTGCTCAAAGGAATGAGAGAACCTCGATTCCTAAGCAGATCAAGAGCAGAGCTCCATTATGTAGACATCAAGTGTTTTATAGAGTGTTAACTAGAAACCAAGCAATATATGCACGGCTTAAACATGATTTCTAAATGCAATATTTATTAATTCTTTTTGGATATTCTTGTTTAACCCAAACATGATTTAATTTTAATAACATCACTATGTGAGTTCTAATCGAAGCATTTTTTAATGAATTAACATTAAATCTATATGACACGAATGCTTTGCAAACTATATACAACTCTAACGACGTGAAGTAGGATTAATTATAAAATAAACCCTATTATTTAACAATGTGTGAGACTATTTTTTGTTTTTTTTTTTGTTTTTAATAAATGGTAGACTATGTGTAATCGATGAAAGGAAATTATTAATCTCTATGACATGACCCTAAACATGTGATTACTAAATGATATGGTATATTATGAAATTAACTAATTCGTTATGAGATCTAATTCTAGCGATGAGCAAAAGAAATATGAACTGATCTAATGTGACATGCAATATATGATATGATTATTATAAAACTAATTCTATGCATGTGATATTTTTGAGATTTTCTTTTTTAGTTAAAATAGGAAACTTACTTAAAGTTTATGATGAACTGACTTAAAGTAGGAAATAACATATTTTATTCCTAATCTAAATTAGGTAATTTCCTAATTACTGCATGGTTCCTACAATATGCAATTCTAAATTAGGAAAATAAAAGATTGCAATACAATTTCTTTTTCGTTTTTTAACAGTTTGAATATATCATAAATAATGACATATAAAACCCACCTAGCAAAACATTTACCGTAACGCAAAATAGGAAACAAATGTAGTCGGGGATTCGATCTTAGATTTTAAAGATCGAAACCCCAATTATATGTATGGCTCAATAAAGGAAATTGCCGAATTGGGGATAGCCTAAAATTCCGAAAAGTGAAAAAATAAAATAAAAAATCTTACACCTATTGCATCAATACTAATTTAGTTCTAATTCTTTCAATTGGATCAATTTAATCATACACTTTTTTTGTATTTGAATCAATTCAATTTATCTAGCCATTTTTAATCGTAAAAGTTTGACGTGGATTCCAAGTCAGCAACAAGCAGCGATGACATGGACACCAAAGGGCAAAACGACGTCATTTCCCTCTCGTAAAATGGGGTCGTTTCCATTTTAGAAAAGGGATCTTTTTGGTCTCAAAACAACATCATTTCAATTCCTGAAACTTCTGATCAAAAAAAAAAAAAAAAATTCCTGAAACGGCTTTTATAGGCTGTTCTCTCCCAATTTAATCTTTAGCCCAAGTGGATTTTGGCCCAAGCCCTAGTCGATCCTCATCCAAATCGCTTTCTTCTTCCGTCAGTCGCCTTCCTTAATGGGGCCCCCTTTTGCCCGATGCTTGCAGGTTGCACTCTCCCAATTCAATCTTCGCGGAAACCCTAATATGAGTTCTTCCCTGAATTGATCTCGAAATTTTGCTCCAAATCTAAGTCAATGCTTGTTAACACCTTCGCCAGATTCCCTCAATGCTTGCTCGACACTTGGTTAATGCCTTCGCCCATGAATTTACTTCTGCTGAAGTATGGATTTGGTTAGGAATGCCGCTTATGAGCTGAAGTTCTAGATTTTTTTTGCTGCTCTTTGATTGGAAATTGTTTGTCTTATGGAGGTTTTATGAACATTTCCACTGTCATGGGCAGTATGAGCTACCTCTTTTGCGGAAATGTGGTTATTGTACGGATAAACTCATCATTTCTGCTCATTGTAGTGTACGCCAAACCACATTATCTCTTTCGTTTCCTTGAATTTGTTGGCGGGAAGTGTAGCAACAATGGTTATTGAAGGGATGGCATTAGCCATGACTGTAGTGATACTTATGGTGCTCTGCCTTATTGCTTTTTGGCTTATCGTTTTATCATTTTTTTCCCGTTCTTTTGCTTGCAGGAACCTAAACCCATTGACTGGGAATAATATAAAAAATGAATTGGGTCTCGCTTGGTGGATATGTACAAAGAACCTTAGGACAGTAAGTTGCCCCGACTCCTGCTAATTTGATCAATGAACTTGTTCTCTCGAATGCAATACGTTTTCATAGGGAGAAGGACATTAGCAGTTCAAAAGTTATGTACTCTGCTCATGTTAGAGCCAAAAAATCTTTTGGGATAACTTAAGTGTCAATTTTAATCTGTGTTGCCGAAAATTTGACATTACCATATTTTATTAATTTCTTAGTCCTAGATGGCTCGTTGGCATGCCCGGTCAGCATATAACTCCTAAAAAATATTGTCTAAGAGTTATAAATAGTGATGTTTTGAGTGCCAAATTTTGTTTAAAATAATCATTTCAGTACCAATCGTTATTAGTGATTACTTCAATGCCAAGCATGCCTCATGGACTGGATATTTTAAATAACATGTCAAGTCATATAAAATTTTTAATTATAAAAGCCACTTATTATTTTTGGTCGGAATTTCTCACCGTTGGCATTTAAGTGATCTTTGTCCTTCGATTCGGTACCCAAGTAATCCGGTGAAAACTTATAGCACCAAATTGAACGCCATAAACACATTTTGGCATTTCTAGTGTTCGTTTGCCCATTTTCATAGGATGGACACATGAAAGAGATGCTCAACTCACTACTTTTGGTTTGATTATCTGATTATTTGCCTATACTTTAAGGCATTCACTTGTGCCAAACACAACATGCTTATGATGAAATATGGATTTGGTTACATCTATCTGTTTCAGGAATGCTAGGCATGAGCTGCTGTTCTGGTTTATTTAGCTGCTCTTTGTTTGGGCAACGAGAAGACCTTTAGCTATATATCAAGCATTACTTATATCATCGTCATTGCCTAGTATGCTTCGGTCTCTTCCTTAATAGAGCATTTCAAAATAAGCTTAAGGCCAATGGTACTTTTGAATTCATTGGTGCGATTCTAAATTAAATATATAGCCTGAACCATTTAAATAAGCCAGTTGCATCCGACTAGGAATAACTTGATTACTTTTAGATAATCAGCATAAGTAAAAAATCTAGAAGGGGAGATCGATCGTTTATGGATTATGTAGCAGCTTTGAATTCTTTAAATTTTCATGCCCTTTAAATGAGTTCTAATTGGGAACTGGTTTTCATATGAGGTGCATTATGGAATTGTAGGTCGGGTTATGTAGATATTTATTGATCTGTTGTTGTTGAGCTTCTTTACAGGATATGAATGCTCCGACTGGTGTTGATTCTTAAAAGCATAAATTATAGTTCCGCTACAATCATCACAATATAAAGATATCGGCGAATCATCACAATTAATGGCATTAGTCCCTCTAATCAATAACGATACATATATGTTTTGTGATTGTAGTCTAAAATATCCTCTACAAATAGCAAAGACAAAGGAGAATTGAGGAAGAAGATATCACGACTGCCCCAAGTACAGGATTGGGGAATGTTGCGGTTTTTATTTTAATATTTGGGTTGGTGCCGAAATTAGTCAATTGGCAAGAAGTGAGTCAAAAAAATTTCATTGGAGAATGTTGAAGAAAAACTAGTGTCGACCCGTATAGAGGATGATGGCAAATTGATGAAAGTTGAAGTCATGGCACAGATGAAATGTGTCAAACAAAATGCAACAAAGCTAAAGAAACAATATTCGACATGGAAGACAATGTTGGTTGTGTCATGAGTATTTATAGTAATTTTAAGAAACATGCTATTTGGAAATTTGAAAATGAAATAGATAATGAGCATGCAATAGGGTGTGTAAATACGATTGTGTTATATAAGCTATTTTAGTACATTTTCATAATACGGTTTGTATTTATCTACATGTTGGAGTATGAAAATGAATGAAGTGAAAGTTGTTTACAATCCCCTATTTCATATGCAATTTGTTTCTCGACCTTAATACCAGAGAGATATCATTCCTGCACCAACCAAGTTCATTACAATAATAGAGGGTTCATAAGTGAGGTACTCTATTGATCCCAACCGTTATACAAAACAATTATCCAAGATAGATCAAAAGGTTACATTTACACTACTTCATTGAACCAACATCATAAGAAAAGAAGAAAGAAAGATAACAACCACAGCATGTCAACACTAAACTCATGTCCACATCTTGTCACTTTTGACTCTTTGAACAACTTTTGACACTTGCACCTTTGCATGTAGAATTTACATTGATTGGGCCACCATCACTACCTTTTGCACCTTTGCCTATACGTCTCTGAACTCGTAAAGAGTATATTCCTTTAAAAACTTGTGAGGAGTATTTTCTCTTACAATCTTAGCACAACTCAATCTTCTTAATTGGACATATCAAATTATTGTATCCCATCTTCAAGCAAGTTCGACGTGTCATGTCATTCCTATTCTTAATATTATAGTTCCACTTGCCACCTTACCTTCCTTCCTTGATCTTTTTTATTTACATCTGTCACATCTTTACCCTCGAGTATGTGACAATCCTTACTCTTATAGTCATTAGATTGTGATGTCCCAAGACACGTCGTTGGCTCTTTTTTTTATCTTGCAATTAAATACATGTGGAAGGAATTCATAACCATCAAGTCAAATACATTAATAGGGATAGTTAGGAAAACCGTAACTGCAACACTCTTAAAAGCACAACTTTTGTTTATTTACTAGTTAACCGTAGGAAGTTTACATATAAAAGCCCTTACAATAGGCACTTCCTACTGGATTGACAAAACCAATAGGTTTAGGGTCAACTACACTCCTCTAACACGAGGGCCAGCTAAAAGTGATGCCTCTCGTGACCATCACATGCTTGGTGCTCGGAACCATGTGTGGTGTCACCTCATAGTTTTAGTTCACAAGAACCCCAAACCGTACATGTTGGTTTTCTATACTATGGACCTGAAAAATGTTTACTAACGACAAGTGAGATAAAATCTCAATAAGTTAACAACTTAAGTCTCGTTTAGGAAGCTAACTTGCCTCAAGTGCAACTTAATCATGCAACATCATATCGATGATAGATCAATAACAAAGTGACCCTTGCTTTGACTTAACTATAAACATGAGTAGGCATTTTAACCTTATAACAACAAACCAAGTTATCGAATATACCCACTAGCATCCTTACCTCACATTGGCACATACCCTTGCATAAAATCAAATATCATGTGCCATAATATTGCAACAAGCATTAAACAAAATCAAAACATATAACACAATTTCTCATGCCTAATGCATTCACGCGTGTTTCCTGCTCATAGCCATGATCAACACAAGAGTTGACGGTCTTCTAGCATAAACACGCATCTATCACAACCACTCAGGGCATGCCCGTCTTCAAACAGGGGTCTTCCATCTTAATTAGGCATTTATCATGGCCATTGTATACGTCCATTTTTTAACGAGGGTATCATCACGCCATGTAGGGCACACCCGCAACTATACGGGGGTTTTGTCATGGCTATTCAAATCACGTCTGTGATTAAGCGAGGTTATCATCACGATCACACAGGGCACACCCACATTCATATGGAGGGTAATGGATTCTCATTATGTGATCATGCAAGTGTCATGGCTTGGAAACACGAATGATCCGAGAGGGTTTTAATCGATGCCGTGACCGATCCTTGTTATGAGAAATCCTCAACCTTTGACCCCAAGTTCTAGGGCTTTCTTGAGTCTTCTAGAACATTCCAAAATATTCCTAGGGGTGGGATTTACTTGAATCTTCTAGAACATTCCTAGAATACTCCCAGAATATTCCTAAAATATTCCTAGGGGTGGAAGATATGGTAATTAAGGTAGTTGGGGAGATACGATCTCCACCGTTAGATCGAGGAGAGATCTACGGATACGATTTTGCCTGTATTTGTATAAATAGGGGTCTCCTCCCCTCATTATAATCATCCCATTCTACACAAGTAATAGAATATAGAGCTTATCTCTCTAGAGTTCTCTCTCTAAATATCTTGTGAGTTTGAGGGGGAAAAGCTACTTGAGAGAAATTCTAAGGCCGCACGGGTTCGAAGGGAACGCTAAATCAATCGGCCTGTGACAAATGGTATCAGAGCGAGTTCGTTCCTAGGTGCAATGGCTGATTCTCGTCCTGAGGTGTTGCTTGCGCTGGAGGCTGATCACAAGGATCGTGGAAGGGCTCCACAAAAGGCAACAAGGGAAGGAAGAACCGTGCTGGTTCCGGTTCAAGGGATGTGTTAGGGGATTTGAATCATTGGGTGACGAGGGTGGAACTATTTGTCTCCGAGATCCAATGATCGATCGATGACCTGACCCAGACTGTCGAAGGAGTGGAAGCCGGAAAAGAGGAGCTCGAGGCCGAGGTGCAAGAGCTCAAGACCGGCATGGGAGAGCTCCGAGGTGAGTTGCTGGGGACCCTAAGGTAGGAACTGAAACAACGAAGTGAAGCCATAGAAGCCCTGATGGCGGCCATGCGCGCAGAGGTAGAAGAACTCAAAGGGAAGCTCGCTGAATTAGAAGCGGCACGTGTGAACGGGGTAGTCACAGTGCATACTGGTCCACGAACGGACGTACCCAAGCTGGACAAGTTCAAAGGCTAGCGGGTGGCTAAAGACGTGGACAACTTCCTGTGGTATATGGAACGGTACTTCCAAGCTATGAGAATCAACGACGACCTCACAAGGGTAAACATTGCATCCGTGTATTTAGTTGATAATGCATTGTTGTGGTGGCGTCGTCGGTCCGATGATAGGAGTGGCAATCCTATCACGGCGTGGGATGGATTCGTCGAGGAGTTTCGACGAATGTACTACCCTTCGTACGCGGAGGAGGATGCTCGGAACGAGCTAAAGCGGCTTGAGCAAAGAGGTGTGGTGCGTGACTACATCAAGCGGTTTTCGGAGTTACTACTCCAAATACCCTCGATGAGTGATAATGAGGCATACCACCAGTTCATGAGTGGTCTCAAGCCATGGACCAAGCAGGAACTCAAGCGGTGCAACGTGGGAGATCTCATGACGGCCATAACTGTGGCCGAATCATTGGTGGAATACAAGGCGCATTTTGCATCCAAGCCGGACTCTCGTCCGAGGGACAAGACCAACGGTGGGGGAGATCGAGGGAGATTCAATCGCCCGAATGGAGGCAAACCACTGATTGGTCCTTCTAAGGCTCATGCGGAGTCGAGTGGCGGAGGACAAAGAAAGGTACGCACATATAAATGTTTTTTCTGTGACGGTCCTCACATGGCACGGGATTGCCCGAACAAGGCCAAGCTAGTGGTCCTTTGCAAGGAAGAGGAGCCTACGAAGGAATCGCGACTGGGCTCGTTACGAATCCTCAGTTCCCTCAAGATGAAGAAAGCCAAGGAGTCTAAAGGAATGATGTTCGTGGATGTGAAGATCGGTGACACTACGATGAGTGCACTCGTGGATACGGAGGCATCTGACCTCTTCATATCCCAAGAGGCCACGAAGAAACTCAATCTTCAGGTCGAAAAATGAACTGGTTGGCTCAAGACGGTGAACTCCAAGGAGGTCCCAACTAGCGGCGTGGCTAGGGACATGGAGCTTCACCTTGGTCCATGGTCGAGTAAAGAGACCATCGAGGTAATTCCCCTAGACGATTATGACTTTGTGCTAAGTCTAGGATTCTTCGATAGAATCAATGCTGGTGTGCTACCATTTGCGGATTGCATTTGTGTTTTGGATAAACGATGCCAATGCATGATTCCGATCCATCGCGCATCGGGTCACGATCGGAAGATGTTGTCGGCCATGCAACTCTCGAGAGGAGTTCGAAAGGGTGATGTGACCTTTCTTGCCACGTTGAAAGTTGAGGAAGATGTGGGCAAGGTAGAGGAGATTCCCACCGAGGTGACCCAAGTCCTCGTCACATTCGAAGACGTGATGCCATCCAAGCTTCCTAAGAAGCTCCCACCTCGAAGGGAGGTGGATCATCGGATCGAGCTAGTGCCTGATGCTCGACCACTTGCCATGTCACCCTATTACATGGCATCCCCCGAATTAGAAGAACTGAGGAGACAACTCAAGGAGCTGCTTGATGCAGGGTACATTCGGCCGTCCAAGTCTTCGTTCGGTGCGCCGGTCTTGTTCCAAAAGAAGCACGATGGATCACTCCGAATGTGCATCGACTACTGGGTGCTAAACAAACTCACCGTGAAGAACAAGTACCCGATCCCTCTCATCGCGGATTTATTCAATCAACTTGGAGGAGCGCGATGGTTCACCAAGCTAGATCTCCGATCGGGCTACTATCAAGTTCGGATCGTTGAAGGGGACGAGCCGAAAATCGCATGCGTGACGCGATACGGATCGTACAAATTCCTCGTCATGCCGTTCGGTCTCACCAACGCTCCGGCTACTTTCTGCACCATAATGAATAAGGTACTCCATCCATTCCTTGATCGGTTCGTAGTGGTTTACCTAGATGATATTGTGATCTATAGTCGGACACTGGAGGAGCACCTCGAGCACTTGAGGCAAGTCTTTCAAGTCTTGCGCGAGAACGAGTTGTACGTGAAGCACGAGAAGTGTGCTTTTGCCCAAAGGGAAGTTCCTTTCTTAGGGCACATAGTCGGGGGCAATCAAGTTCGAATGGACGAGGCTAAGATCCGAGCGATGGTCGAATGGGAGTAGCCGACCAAGGTGACGGAGTTAAGGTTAATCCTTGGCCTCACCAATTACTACCGACGCTTTATTCGGAGCTACTCGAGCATCATGGTACCACTCACGGATATGCTGAAGAAGGAAAAGCCATGGGAGTGGACCAACTGGTGCCAAGAGGCATTCGATTGATTGAAGCAAGCCATGACCGAGGAGCCGGTGTTGGTATTACCTAATCACACAAGACCCTATGAAGTAGAAATTGATGCTTCCGATTATGCTATTGGTGGTGTTCTCATGCAGGATGGCTATCCAGTCGTGTTCTCATGCAGGATGGCTATCCAGTCGTGTTCGAGTCTCGGAAGTTGAACGATACTGAGTGTCCGTATACCGTTCAGGAGAAGGAGATGACTGCGGTGGTCCATTGCCTTTGGACGTGGAGGCACTATCTCCTAGGAGCAAAGTTCGTCGTAAGGATGGACAATGTGGCCACGAGCTACTTTCAGACACAAAAGAAGCTAAGTCCAAAGCAAGCTCGATGGCAAGATTTCTTGGTGGAGTTCGACTACGTGCTAGAGTACAAGCCGGGGAAGGCTAACTCTGTGGCGGACGCACTAAGTCGGAAGGCGGAGTTGGCAAACATCATGAGTCGGCCGAATTGCCCGTGGATTGACCGTATCAAGGAGGGACTCAAGTACGATCAAAGGGCTCAGGGACTCCTATGGTATGCGCGAGAGGGCAAGACCCGTCAATTTTGGTGTGAAGACGAGCTTCTCTACACCAAGGGACAGCAACTATACATGCCGCTCCATGGGAAGCTGAGGAAGGAAGTGCTACGAGAGTGCCACGACTCGAAGTGGGCGGGTCATCCAGGGATCCACCGAACATTGGCGCTCGTCGAGGAACGGTACTACTGGCCACAAATGCGGGACGACATCGAGGCGTACGTGAAAACTTGTCTTATATGCCAACAAGACAAGCTCGAGCAATGATCGTCGTCGGGGCTTCTAGAGCCACTTCCCATTCCCACTCGGCCATGGGAAAGCGTTTCCATGGACTTCATCGTCAACCTACCAAAGTCCGAAGGGTGTCGGACGCTTATGGTGGTAGTTGACCAGTTCTCCAAGTACGCAACTTTCGTGCCTGCAATGAAAGATTGTCTGGCCGAGGAGGTGGCCAACCTTTTCTTAAAGCATGTGGTCAAGTACTGGGGAGTACCACAAACGATCATGAGCGATCATGACCACCGATTCACGGGGCGGTTCTGGACGGAGCTCTTCAAGCTGCTAGGGTCGGAGTTGAACTTCTCCACGAGTTTGCATCCCCAAACCGACGGTCAGACGGAGCGGATCAATGCACTCTTGGAGATTTATCTTAGGCACTATGTGAGCACGACGCAAGTGAATTGGGCAAAGTTGATCGACGTGGCCTAATTCTCCTACAACTTGCAACGGAGCGAGTCAACCGGCCAGAGTCCGTTCGAGATCGTGACGAGACAATAACCGCAAACCCCAAGTGCGGTTGCATCGGGCTACAAAGGGAGTAGCCCTCCTGCCTTCAAGTTCGCGAAAGATTGGCAAGAGCAAGCGGACTTGGCAAGGGCGTGCCTACACAAGGCATCGAAGCGCATGAAGAAGTGGGCGGACCAAAAGCGTTGGCACGTAGAGTTCCAAGTTGGAGATCAAGTGTTAGCCAAGCTACATGCGATTCTTCATTACAAGGATGTACACAAGGGGTTGATCCGACACTATGAGGGGCCCTTCCGTGTGCTTCAACGGGTCGGGAAGGTCACATATAAGTTGGAATTACCACCCTAACTAAAGATACATCCGGTTTTCCATGTGAGTATGCTCAAACCTTTCCATGTAGATGAGGAAGATCTGGATTGGGGAGAGTTGCAACGGGCACCATTGGGAGCGAAAATTTCGTATGATCGGGAAGTGGATTACATCATGGCGGATCAAGTCATACGAAAGCGGTATTGTGCATTGAAGCGGGAGTATATGGTTCAATGGAAGGGTCTTCCAGAGAGTGAAGCAAGTTGGGAACCCACAGACGCCCTTTGGCAATTCAAGAAGCAAATTGAAGCATTTCATGCTGAAGACGCGACGAGGACGTCGCCCGATTAGGTGGGGGAGAATGTCACAGCTCGAAAACATGAACGGTCCGAGAGGGTTTTGATCGATGCCGTGACTGATTCTTGTTACGAGAAATCCTCAACCGTTGACCCCAAGTTCTAGGGCTTTCTTGAGTCTTCTAGAACATTCCAAAATATTCCTAGAATATTCCTAGGGGCGGGATTTACTTGACTCTTCTAGAACATTCATAGTATATTCCCAGAATATTTATAGAATATTCCTAAGGGTGGAAGATATGGTAATTAAGGTAGTTGGGGAAATACGATCTCCACTGTTAGATCGAGGAGAGATCTACGGATACGATTTTGCTTGTATTTGTATAAATAGGGGTCTCCTCCCCTCATTGTAATCATCCCATTCTACACAAGTAATAGAATATAGAGTTCTCTCTCTAAATATCTTGTGAGTTTGAGAGGGAAAGGCTGCTTGGGAGAAATCCTAAGGCCGCACGGGTTTGAAGGGAACGCTAGATTAATCGGCCTATGACACAAGCACCTCAACCACACAAGCCAATTTCATTCTTTCTCATTTGGCCAATGCAAATGTGGTTGTGTTCACATATCAAAATGCTACAACTTTCACACGTAAAAAATGTAGTAAAATATCACACGTGATCACACGCGCATAGTTAACTCATCAAACCTTGTGTACTTTCCTTTTAAAATATTCTTGCCCCATTTAATACATAAAGCATGACATATAAACCCAACACCTTGGGAATTTCCATTTATATGTCCATAAAAACCCTTTTAAAAATTAATAATCAAGGTTTCTCATTGGGCAATCATTTTTCATTGCAAAGCATGCTTCAATCAACATAAAATATACATAATTCAATATATAATCCAAGTAGAAAACACATGTAATCTCTACTTATCGCACTGTTGTGATAACCTATCAACATTTCCTCGATAATTTATTGCTTAAAAAGCAACGACTTATCATTTGATAACTTATCACCGCTTTGGTGATACTCTATCATTTATTTTTGAAAGCTTATCACCTATTTGGTGATAATTTATCACTCATTTTTTCCAATAGCTTATCGCCGCTTCAATGAAAGCTCATCAACTTTTTCTTGATAATCTATCGCAATAGCTTATCATTTCCATATCACTTGTTGTGATAGCTTATCGGCTAAGCTATTGTTAATTAACACTAATTAAAATTAATTATAAACCAAGTTGTCCCTAATCTAGTTTAATACCTTAATCAAGGGATTAGAAATTTTAATCACTCATTAATGACGCCAATGGTATGGGCATGATGTGACGACACGGGTGACGGCAAGGTGATGACGGCTTGGCTTGGCTTGGTAAAAGGGAGGGGCGGCGACAGTTGATGTATTTGGTAAGGAGGAGAAAGAGACGGTCTAATTGTGATGCCCTTGGGCCTTGGCACAGCTCGAACGGATGGATAGCGTTGATGGCGACATAGTTGGTGTGGTGGTAAGGGCAGCAACGGCAACGATAGTTTGAGGGGCTAGCAAAGAGAGAAACAACAATTGAAAGAAAGAACAAAAGAGAGGAAATATGAGAGAAAAATGAGGAGAGAGGGGACGGCCACATGAGGAAGGGAGAGAGAAAGAGAGAAACTTCCAAGAAGAGAGAGAGAGAGAGAGAGAGAGAGAGAGAGGGGCTTGAAAAACAAGCCAAAAGGAGATATTTTGCAAGGCTTCTTTAAAAAGCTATGGTCTCTCTAAAAGGGGCAAAATGGTAATTTCACTTCTGAGACATGAATTTTTGATTATGCCCTTGGGCCAAATGTTGAAATGGGCCTTGGATTGGACTTAAATGGGCTAGCTTGGGCCCAACTTGGGCTTAGTGGGCCCTACTTGGCCAACCATGGTGGGCATGAGGTCCATTGAGCTTTCGCCCGACCCAAGCTCCTTTTTCAACTTCAATTTCTTGGCACACTAATCCCTTTTTCCAAACATTTACGCTTACTAATTAATATGAAGATTAATGAGGCAATGTCTAATAGGTTAGTCTTGAAGTTCTTGAAAGTTCAATATCCGAACTCAGATTGAAATTCGTGGTTTAAATACGACTTTAGTACCGATCTAAACTATTATGTGACTTTTAGGATTTTTCGTGCATTTGACCTGTGATTGATAAATTTTCAATCCACATTTGGGCCTCCTCAAATCATGGGCAACTCTTGATTGTCATGTAATTGTGAGGGATCAATTACTCACCCTAAGTACAAAGTCCAAAAGTAATCGACTTATTGTCATTCGCAATTAGTATCGTAGTTGTGCGGAATTACTTGTAACTTGACCTCGTACTTTTGCCAAATCAATTTATGTTTGTTTAATTGACTTGTAACAACTTGGTATTGTCTCTCTTTGATTTTTATGGTCAAGTGATATTTTCTTGATTGAATTCTCTTATCGTGCACGTATCAATCTTTAATGGCATTTCCCAATAGGTTAGTGAACTCATGGGTGATTAGTTCAAAGTAAACACAACTAGTAGCGTGTTGATAATATAACCATTTTATATATCTCGAAATGGGTTGAATTTCAAGATATCACAATATCTACCAATCTTCACTTTGACTGGAAATGGTTCCCTATTAGTCCTTTTTTAAAATTTCATTCCTCGAACTGGCATCATCATGTTCTCATATGTAGCTAAGAACTCGGCCTTCTTATAGCACTCATTAATATTGACATATTCATCATCTCGCTTATGATTTATAGCTGAAATGACATGGGACATATTCATCATCTTGCTTATGCAACTAAGAACTTGGCCTCCTTATCTATTGTCGATGGCTCATGATACAACCTAAAGAGGGGGTTGAATAGGTTGTTTAAGAAATTTTGTTGATCTTTTACAGAAATTAACTAATCATTAAGGTTGCGCATGGTAACCATTATGTTTCTATTTCTTGAATAGATTTCTATTCCAAACCTATTTCTGGAATAGAAATCCGTTTGGTAAAATAATTCCATTTTTCTATTTATGGAACATATTTCTATTCTAGAAATAGGTTTGGAATAGAAATAAAAAAACAAGAATTTTTTAATTTTCTATTTCTAAAATAGAAATTAGAAATTATTTCTCTTTTTTTTACTTCTCTTCTTACCATCCGCCGCTCACCACCACCACCACCCCCGCCGGTCGCGCCCGTCGCCGATCGTCGCTGCCGCCCCCATTGTTGCCACCACTCGGGAATGTAAAATTTTATTGATTATCAAACGAATTTCTATTCTAAGAATATAATTTTTTTGTCATTATTAAACACATTTTTTGGCTTAGAAACTCATCCAAAAATAGAAATAGAAAAATCTATCTCTTTCAAAAATTGATTTCTAGCCGAAATGTTATCATTCACGCTTTTAAGCTGAGCATGGTAATCATTTTGTTTCTATTTCTGGAATAGAAATATGTTTGGTAAAATAATTTCATTTTTCTATTTCTGGAACAGGTTTTTATTTTAGAAATAGGTTTGAAATAGACATTAGAAATTGTTTCTCTCTTTCTTACTTATCACCTGAAGGAGTTTCTTGCCATCCGTCGCTCACTACCACCACCCCCCACCGTTGCTACCGCCCTTACATTGCCGCCGCCACTCGGGAAAGTGAAATTTTATTAATTATTAAACGAATTTCTATTCTAATAATATAAATTTTTATCGTTATTAAATGCGTTTTTTAGCTCAGAAACTCATCTAGAAATAGAAAAATCTATTTCTCTTCCATAAATCAATTTTTGATCAGAAATGTTATCCTTAATGCTCTTAGCAACCTTTTCTAAATAGTCTTCTAAGAATGCAGTGGTTCATTTAGCAACTTTTCTGAAGGGTTGTCTTAGTTCATTAAGGATGAGATTAATTTATTAGTTTTGAGAAAACAAATTATTAATATTCTTTTGAGTCTTATTTCCAAAACTACAGCCATCTTTTTGAATTGTTTCCCTTTAGAGACTCTAGAGAAATACTAGAATTGTTCTCTAGTATTCTCATTGAGACTTTGTTGTATCTTGTAGAAAATTTGCCGATGATTATTAGCAATTTTATGGGGCAAATAAATCCTTAAAAAAATGATATCACACCTCAAAATCTCACATTATTCTACCCAAATTTGAAGTAAGTTTTCAAAAATTTTAAGGATTTTTTTGTTCAACAATGGAGTCGGAGACAATGAAAGTCATGAATCAAGACATGGTCAAACTAAACTGGTTTGATAGAGACAACTTTGCTCGCTAGAGGGACAAGATGTTGTTCCTACTCACTGCCCTGAAGATATCCTACATTTTGGATCCCAACTTGGTGCCTATGGAGAATTCATAGCTTACTACTACGGCAGGATAACCAAGTGCGGAATCCATTGAAAGGGTTAACAAGAAGAAGAAGAAACATGAAGAGGACAAATTGCTATGTTGTGGACACATTTTGGTATACATTGTCCGATTGATTATATAACTTATTCATTGAGATGAAGTTAGCCAGAGAAATTTGGAATGCACCGGAACTCAAATACAAAGTGGAGAAGGTACCAATAAGTATTTAATCGGAAAGTATTTTGATTTCAAGTTTATTGATACTAAGCTCTTGTTGGAACAAGTCCACGTATTGCAAGTGCTTGGGAACAAAATCAATGCCCTCAAAATTGAAATTCCATAAGCCTTTCAAGTTGTAGCAATGATTGCAAAATGGCCTCCAAGTTGAAAAGACTATGGAAAAAGGCTTATGTATAAGTTAGAGGACTTCACCTTAGAGAAAATATAGAAACATCTTCCTATTGAGGAAGAGTTACGTTTGTATGATTCCAAGGTAAATGCTGTGGAGAGGAAAAGAAAAATCATCAAGAACTTCAAAGTAAAGAACATGCATAAATTTAAGAAGACACACAAGAAGAAAAAGGGTTGTTATTTTGTATTTGGCATATAGGGACACCATCCCAAAGATTGCATTCACTGCAAGAGCATATCAAAGGACATATAAACATTCCAATGGTGAAGGCATATGCAAATTTGGTTGAAGAGAACTATGTAGCCATGATTTCAACCATGTTTTCAAATATGAAAATTTCTGAAATCAATGATTTGATGGCTATGGTTTCTAAAGTCAATACTACTATTGTCTAGTCTAGTTGGTGGTTAGATTATGGTGCAACAATCCATGTGTGAAAGGATAAATACGTGTTTAAGCAATTTGAAGAGATTGTCGACAAAAATGTTCAAGAGGTCCTAATAGTGAATATTGCTCTTGCAAAGGTTACTAGCAAGGCACGATGGAGATATACTTCACTTTTGGAAAGAAGATTGCTTTTCTTAATGTGTTATTCATACATGAAATTAGGAATAACGTAGTTTCTATTGATTTACAAGCCAATGATGCCATGTATCAACTGAGTATTAATAATAATATCACTATTTCTATTTATATTGTCGAGATTTTATTTTAATGATATAGTAGGTTTGCACATATCAATATTCGTTATTTAAAGAATATGAAAAGGTTAGGCCTAATAAATTTCAATGGGGAATTTGATAAATGCAAAATATATGCTAAGTCTAAATCAATCAAGAGACCATTTCCTAGTGTGAAAAGAAATTCAAATTTATTGGATTTGGTGCAGAGTGATATACGTGAATTCAATGGCATATTAACTCGTGATGATAAAAGGTATTTCATTAACTTTATGGACGATTGCAGTAAGTATTTATATGTTTGTCTCGTGAGGTCGAAGGATGAAGCCTTTACTATGTTTAAGAAATGTAAGGCTGAAGTAGAAAATCACTTGAAAAATAAAACCAAAGTCTTACATTCAAATATAGATGGAGAATATTTCTTAAATGAATTTTCTTCATTTTGTGAAGAATATGGTATTATTCATCAAGTTTCTACACCATATACTCCACAACAAAATGGTTTGGCTAAAAGGAAAAATCAATCTTTTTAAGAAATGGTTAATTGTATGCTTTCAAATTTAGAGCTACCAATTAATCTTTGGGAAGAAACATTACTTATTGCATGTTATATTCATAATAGAATACTGTCCAAGGGAAATGACATGAGCCCTTATGAAATACAAAAAGGTGGAAAACCAAACATGTCATACCTCAAAGTAATGGGGGTGTTTGGCATACTATCTAGTGTCTGACCCCAAGAGAACTAAACTTGGTTCTAGAGCCATCAAAAGGGTCTTCATTATAGATGCTAAAAACAATAAAGCTTATAGGCTTTTTGACTTAGAGTCCAATGTCCTTGTAGAATCAAGAGATGTCAAATTTTTTGAGAATAAATGTTCTAGGGGTTCTAAAATTATTGAAAATAATTCAAAACATATAGAAACTTAAGTGAATTCACACGAGAAAGAAACAAATGATTCTAAAGACATGGCTGAACCAAGGAGAAGCACTAGAGTTAGGAAATCAAATGCTTAGGTCTAGACTTTATTACTCATGTTTTCCCTGTTGAAGGAGGCAAAGATAATAGCATGGTAAATAAATACCATCTAGTATTAAATTTTGAAGACGATCCTAAATGTTTTAGTGATGCTATGTTTTCTAGGGATGCTTCTTCTTGGAGAGAAGTTGTAAATGATGAAATGGACTTAATCATATTGAATAATACTTGGGTATTAACAGATTTACCAAAATGATTTAAGCTTATTGGCTGTAAATGGGTTTTAGGAGGAAATATAATTTTGATGGCTCTAACCAAGCTTTTAAAGCTAGATTGGTAGCTGCGAGGTATAGACAAAAAGAAGGATTATATTATTTTGATATATATGCTCTTGTGGCATGTATGGCTTCTGTCCGAATTCTTTTTGTTCTTGCTTCCATTTATGATTTTTTGTGTTCATCAAATGGACGTCAAGATCACTTTCTTGAATGGAGATTTAAATGAGGAAATTTATGTGGAACACTAGAGGGTTTTGCTCTTCTTAGGAATGAAAGGAAAGTATGTAAATTGATTAAGTCTCTACATAGGCTTAAGTAAGCTCAATTTCTATATGGGCTTAAGCAAGCTCCTAAGTAGTGGCATGAAAAATTTGATTCAGTCATATTGTCTAATGGTTTCGCACACAATAGTGTCGATAACTGTATATACTCTAAATTCACTAAAAACTATGGTATCTTAGTGCGCTTGTATGTTGATGATATGCTTATCTTTGGAACGAACATGATTAGAATTCTAAAGACTAAGAAGTATCTAACTTCCATGTTTATAAGGAGAAATTTGGGTGAAGTGAATACTATCTTAGGTATTAAAGTTAAAAAGCACGGTGGGGTTATTCTTTGAGCTGATGTGGTTACATTGAAAAAATGTTAAATAAATTTCAACATCTTGGTTTTAAGGAAATAAGTACTCCATTTTATTTCAGTATTAAGTTAAATTATAATATTGGTAAGGCGATAGCAAACTTGAATATGTGAGCGTTATAGGATATTTAACGTATGTGATACATTATACTAGACTTGATATTGCTTATTTTATGTGCAGGTTGAGTAGGCATACTAGTAATCCAAATGTGGAACGTCGGAAAGTTATTACTAGAATCTTTTATTATCTTGTGAAAACTAAAAATTTAGGTTTATTTTATAATAATTATGTGACTATACTAGAAGGATATACTGATGCTAGTTGGATTACAAGTGTGGATGATAAATATTTCATTTCCAGATAGATTTTCACTCTAGGTAAAGTGTTGTATCTTGGGCAAGCAAGAAACAAACATGGACAACTTGCTTGGAAATGGGTAGCGAAGAGTTCATAGTTTGTTTTTCAAGCTAACGATACAGTTAACCAATCATTTCCATTATTATAAAATTTCTCTTCCTCTTTAGAAATTCACCAGAGGCATGGCCTGGGCCACCACTATTGAGAATGATTCCTGTCCCCTTTGAGAAATTCAACCCAACAAAAAGGGCAAAAGTATAGTGAGAGTGCCAAAACTTGGCACAAGGGGATATTTAAGTGCAAAAAGTTACAAAAATTACACTTAAGTACCATTTTTTTTTGAAAATTAAATCACTTAATGCCAACTCAAGCGAAGGCTGTTGAAAATCCGATGTGGCTTATTTTAATAATATAAATCACTTACGTGGCTCGCTAGAAGCTTAGTCAACAAAAACTTAGCTAAAACGACGTCGTTTTTTTTGCTAACGTGGCATTTAAAGAATGTATTAATTAAATAATATTAAATAACTTTGAAAATATGTTATTATAAAATCGATTTAATTTAGAAAAAAAAGAGAGGAGGGAGAGAGAGGAGGATCGGGCGAGGGCTGTGCAGCCCTCGTTGTCGCTGCTATTACCGCCCTACCATCGCTAAGAAGGCTCGGCGATGGTGGGTGAGGGTCAACTGGGGTTTGCCGGGCCTTGGCCGGTGGCCGGCGACCCCGACCGACTTGCAACGAAGGCCTATGGGCCCTAGCTAGGCGGCCAACGACCCTTGGCCCGACGACCCTCCCCGAATCTAGGGGAAGAATTGTAAGCCCTCGCCACAAGTTGGCCAGGGTCGCTAACCACTAGCCAAGGCCTAGCGACCCTCGCCTCTTCGTTGCCGGCCCTTCCCCGTGATGGTGGGGCAGTGGACGGTGGTGGCAACGAGAGTTGCACAACCCTCGTTAAACCCCTTCCCCCCCCCACCTTTAAATAAAATCAATTTTTAAATTTTTTTTTCTTAAAAATGCCACGCAGATATTTTATTTTGAAAAAATGCTCCATCAGCATATAATATTGCCGGAAAATAACACGTGGTAATTTGGTCGGATTTTTTCGCCATTGGCACTTAACTAATCATTTTGCTCCAATTTTGGCACTTAAGTGTACCTTTTCGAATTTTTGGCACTTAAGTGTCCCCTCGTGCCAAGTTTTGGCACTCCATGGGTCCGCATGTCCAACAAAAAGAATGAAGAAAGGAAAAAAAAATGAGAGAGAACTATAACAAACTATCATGGTGTTCATTGTCCTCGTCATAACCACATCATTCCAAGTTGCAGTGAGTCCCCTGTGGGGTGTCTATTTGGAAGACTTGGCCAGAGTGGGAATAGCCATTATGGCCTCAAAACATGAATGGGAATACCATTTCTTTACATAGAACAATATTACTTTTTTGTTGTTGTCTCCAATAGTCATTAATATTCACATAAGCGGGCCTTCTTCAAGGCTGCGGATCTCAACCTAATTCAGCATGTTTATAATGTGGTTGGCTCTACTTTGTGTGGCAATAGCTCATACAATGCTGATAATGTTGTTGCACATGGATGGAAAGATTCAAATAACCTGTGAAGAAGCTGAGATAGCCGTGTTGGCGTAGATGGGCTGCAACAACATTATTGGCATTGTATGAGTTACTGTTGCACAAAGTAGAGCCAACCTCATTATAAACATGTTGAATTGGGTGTAGATCCGCAACCTTGGAGAAACCTTGCTTATGTGAATAATAATGACCGTTAGAGACAACAAAAAGCAGGCGGTATTATTATATGTAAAATAATTGTCCTCCCATTCAAGCTTCGAGGCCATAACCGCTATTCCTGCTTTGACTGAGTCTTCTAAATAAACACCCTTAAGGGACTCATTGCAACTTGGAATGTTGTGATTGCAATGAGGATGCGGTGACCACCATGATCATTTGTTGCATTTCTTTCTCTCTTTTTTTCCTTTCTTAATTCTTATGGTTGGGTTGAATTTCTCGGAGGGGATGAGAATCGTTCTTGGTGGCGGTGGCCCTAGTCATACCTTTGGCAAATTTGTGAAGAGGAAGAGAAATTTTATAGGAATAGAAATGAATTTTGACCAATTTCGAGATATATGAAATGGTTATTTTATCAATGTGTTGTTAGTTACATTTACCCTGAATTGGCTCCTTAAGAGTTAACTAATTATTTGCAAATGCAATTAAGGATCGATACGCATACGACCAGTGAATTCAATCAGGAATAGGCTGCTCAACCATAAGGATCAAAGAGGAATGATACCACACTATTGCGGGCCAATTAGTGAACGGAAATAAATTGATTTAATAGAAGTACGAGGTCATATTTCGGGTGATATTGCACGACTTCGATATTGACTACGAACGACGTTAAACCGTTCATTTTGGCCTAGCACTTAGCATGAGCAATTAATCCCTTATGATTACATGACAATCGAGAATGACCCTGATTTGAATAGGCATGATTGTGGATTGAAAAGTTATTAACCACGGGTCAAATGTATGAGAACTCCTAAACGCCGCCCGACAATTAGGTTATACTAAAGTCGTGATTGATCAATTTAACCACGAATTTCAATATGGTTTTGGGTATCGAACTTTCAAGAATGTCAAGACTAAAATATTGAATGTTGCCTCATTGATTCTCAAATTTATCGGTAAGCCTGAGAATTATCAGAAAATGATTCAATGGGTTGAAAAATTGGAGCCAAGTAGAATGGACCAACCAAAGGCCCAATGGGCCTTGCACCTATTAGGGGTCGGCCACGTAGGCCCCAAGCTAGTCCAATTGGGCCCAATTAGGCCCACCAAGCCAAACTTATAGCCTTTGAGCCCAATTGCATTTTCTAGCCCATTTATTTTCAATTTGAGCCCAAACCAATTTATTCGAGCCCGTATAAAATTTTGACCCGTATATACATATAGTATAGTATACTATACTTTGGGAATTTACCAAATTGCCCCTTCTAGAACTTGCATTCAATGGGAGGACAAAAGGCAAGAAAAGTCAAGGAAATGATGGATTTTTGGGGAAATTGATGAAGCCAATTGGAGAAGGCTTCAAGGAGAGAGAGTTTATCTTTTCTCTCTTTCCTCTCTCTCTCTACTCTTGGGCGTCCAGCCCCTCACCCCTCCCCTTTCTCTCTCATTTTTCTCTCTTTTCCGCTTGTTTTCTTCTTGTTTCTTGCCCTTGGATGCCCCTTAACCATTCGGGCCAGCCTCAATCTCCATCCTTGCTGCCTTGCTATTGTTTTGGAGCCGTCGTGCCGCTATGGTGCTGCCTGTTCGAGGCCGCCCAATTCGCGCCTCTTTCTCTCTCTCTCTCTCTCTCTCTCTCTCTCTCTCTCATGATTCTCACCTCCGCCAAAAACCGCCCCCACTAAAACTCGTTTTTGCCGAGTGCTTCCATGACATTTTAGGGTAGCTGTGCATCACCCTCGCCACCATCGTTGCGCCCATGTTAACGAAATCGCTAAATTGTGAGTTGATTTCCTAATCCTTTAGTTAGGGGTAATCTTGCTTAGAAGTAGTTTAATACTTGTATTATGCTTGTGGATGATGATTGGTTAGCATTTTAATAGTATTGATTAATTTTTCTTAGGGTTAACCATGGTTAGAATAAAGTAACCGCAATTAGATTAAAGTAACTAAGGTTAGATTAAAGCAACCTTGGTTGGGTTACTTAACCATAGTAGGATTAATTAACCATAGTTAGGTTAGAATAGTAACCATGGTTCGTATTATGAAATATTATTATTATTTTTAGAATAAATAAAATTTATTTATTATTTTCGGAATTAATTAATTAATTTTATAATTTCAAATTATTATTATTATTATTATTATTATTATTATTATTATTATTATTATTATTTCTGAAAATTATTTATTTTTGTGGAAAATAATTAATTGTGATTATTTATTGAAAATGATTTTAATTGAGTAATTTTGTGGGAAAATTACTAGAGCCTATTTTCTAATGTCAATTGTGATTGATTAATTATTATTAAGGGATATGAGTTTATTAAAGAAAAAATTTCAGAAATGAAATTTGTTGGGTGAATTAATTGATTTTAGTATTGTTGTAAATTGATAAGTATTTTATGGGGATTATGGGATTGGTAAATAAATTATAAGTATTTTGTGGGAGTTAAATTATTTTATTGGAACAATTGTCTATAATACTAATTTATACTTATTTTGGGATGATTGATTATTTATGGGAATAATTAATTGTCGTTAAATGAGTATTTTTGGGTTATAATCTTAGTTTATACATATTTTGTGATGATTGATTATTTATGGAAATAATCAATTTTGTCAGTCGTGAAGTCGTGTGTTTTGTCTAGTATTGACTATGGAGACACACGGTTGGGAACCGTTAATTATTGAGGTACGTGATTATTTTGAAAAGGCATGCAAGTATCATGATGTTGATTGATCAGAATTGAGAGTCAGAATGTGACTTGAATTGCTAATTGTTGCAACTTTTGTGAGTAATTGGATTGTTGCTATTGTACATGACTGCCAGATATTGCTGATTTTACTATATGTGTTAATTACAATAGCACGTCATGTGAGTACAAACTATGTTGCATTTATGACTGAATAAAGAAAAGAACGAATTGGTTGATGATGTGTTGTATGGTCACATTAAGAGGAGAGCCTAGCGCTACCGAATGACTGCCAATCCTTCGAGGTTATGTTATGGCCATTAGGTTGCCTAACAGTGGTCAGATACAGAGTCGCGGTAGAGGCCGGACCTATACTCCTTAGGTAATGCCGTTGGTGGGAGAAAGCCCATGACATTGCTATGCTTCACGGGGGAGGAAGATGCCTGGTTTAGGACTAGTTAATTGCCAACCATAAGGTTGTACCGTGGCCCAAAAGATCTTAATAATTAGAGCACGTGTAGATCTTGAGACATGAAAAAGACATGTGCAATGCTCTAATTATTTGCTTGCCTTTTAATCTTGCTATAATTTAAATGACAGTTTCTACAGGTTATGTGTGCCAAGGCAAGGTAGGGTTGCCTATCGTGGTTACATTTGATTATTGAATTGTCTTTTGATAATGATTTTTTGAGGTGTGGAATTGGATTTGATTGTCGAGACTAGGTTGTATGTTAAACTACCTCAAAGCAAGTGGAGTTCCTAACCGAGGCTTAAGATTTTGACTTACTGAGATTTTTTTTTTTTGGTAAAGTTTGACTTATTGAGATTTTATCTCATTGGTTTTTATATAACTATTTTCATGTCTGTAAGATGGAAAACCAACACATATTATGGCTCGTGGCTGTATTTGGAGGGAATAGATTAACTATGGCCTTATTGGTTTCGTTGACTCGATAAGAAGATGCCATTATGAGGGTTTGTACTTATGAACTTCTTAAGGTTAATCAACTAGTAAATAAAACGACACTTTTGAATATGTTTTTAGTTGGGTTTTCCTACTATCCCTACTTTTGTAATTGATTGGATGGTTGTGATTTGTTTCTGCATGCATTTAATTAAAAGATAAAAATAATGATCGGCTACGCGTCTTGGGACGTCAGATCTAAATAATCGCTAGAGATTAGGGATTGCTACGTGCTTGAGGGTCGGGCATGACATGGCTTATCCACCATCGAGACTCCTGCTGACAGGTCTTCATATGAACTAAGAATCGACGAAGAAGAAAATTTGAACTCACACTAGGCGTCAAACTCAAACTATATGAACTCCATACCACGATTAGCATCGAAGTCCAACTCATGGGGGGACCCAAATCACAAGGGAACTCCATATCATCGAACTTGATTTGGGGCTAAGGGTTCAAAGGGAGACGAGTGTTAATTTCGTTCAAAGGGAGAGAGACAACATTGAGTTTGGGGGTTAGAGTTTAGAGGACTTCAATTTGGGCAAAAAAAGAGACATTCCAAAGGCTAAGTTTGGGCTTAGGGTCCAAACACGTTCTCAGTAGGGGAAGTAAGGACCGGCGTTCGTTAGGGGAAGGAGATGACGTTCCACTATGAAGAGGGAGAGATGTCCAAAACGACATCATTTTGTAAATGTGGACATTTTTTCATAGATTATTTGCCACATAGGACAAAAAAATGATTAAATAAGCCACGTTAGCGCCACGTCAACGTTTTTCATTCGTACATTTGACGGTGTTAATAGGACTCGATTAAACCAATTTGACAAATTTTAAAATTTGATTGCACTTTTTTCAAACTCTATCACTAATTATGACCCAACCTAGTCTATATATGTTCAAAATGTTGAGATCATAAATAAAAATTGTAACATATAGGTATCATTTTACTCAACTTTGACAACTGCCAAAGTAATTAAGAACATCTAATCGTTTGTATCTCTTTCAACAACACAGAAGATCTGACCTTGCTAAATTCCCTTCAAGGAGTAACCAATTAACCTTACAACTTTTCTACATTTATTAAAGAATTATTTCTTACAAGAAGCAAAACAAATATACATTTTCTTAAATAATACTTTCATTGCATATCAAATTTTTCAACCTTCATTTTAATAGTAATTTGGGATTTCTCTCCCCAACCTTCTCTGCATAATCTCATAGCTTTGTACATTCCTTCATATAGTTTTCCATCAACGCTTAATATGCAAACATATAACAATGGATTATACTTGCATGTAAGCCTTGTTGCTCCTCATGAAACTCTTAGAAAACAATAGTTTCAATAGTTGACATTGCTCTTATTGTAAAAATACAGTGATTTGCCAAACAAGAACTTATCACCCTTCTATCTTTGAAGCTAATGTTACAGGTATGTGAAATGATCTAGTATGAATATCAACAAAACTAGAAGTTTTTTAAGGAATGTGCTAGTATGAATATCAACAAAACTAGAAATCTTTTAAGGACAACTTTCATGAACATATTTTGCTCTAATAAATTCTTGTCTTTTTTTTTTTTGATAAATATTAATTATCTATGCTTGGCCACTAAATACTTTATCAAAATATCTTTGAATTGTCTACTACTATCAAATGTCATAGACATGATATATATAAGCATAACACAATTAGGATCATGTCTTGGATAACATACTTCTCCTTTTAGTATCATCTTCTACTTTTTCATTGGACCTAAAACTCTCATCTTCATATGTTTCATAATATTCAGTCGCATAACCAACTTCAACATCAACTACATTATCCACCTCCAATTGTTGGGATGATACCAATATCGTGGATGGTTCCCATTGTAGCCCTCTCGCAAATCTTCATCATGTTCTTCCTTGCCTATAGAAGCTCCTCATTATCATGATTATCATTATCAATCAACAATCTTACATCGACAATGAAGTCTTTCTCATCATTGTTGTTATCATGCACAATATAATCACCTTCATCATCTTTCTTTTCTAAGATTCAAACCACCATCATACTTAACCATTGTCACATTACGTAAGCCAACATTAGCATAGGTACCCTCACTAACCCATTGACCAACACCCTCACCCACACTACATGTGCATGCGGACTACTCTCACCTACCTCATCGACTGCAAAATTTTCTCTATATCTCAATTCACCCATAACATAAATAATCAAAAACTAGATCAACAACATTGGTTTCATTCTATATGTATGTCAACTCATCTTCTAGAGACTTTGTATAAAACTTAAAATAAAGCTTTTCAAACTTACTATTTGCCTTATTCTCGATGTCTCTAATGAAGTTTTCATAAATCTTTAAACTGATATCGACTTTTACTAATTCAAACTTCCCCCAATATATTCAAGCATTGGAAGATGGGAAAATTTTCCACAATGGAAAAGTCAAATGCATGCTAACTTATCGCTCATCTCAACCCTACACAAAAAATGCAACATATGTTATAAACAATATCATAATGGAGGGAGTACATAATAACACATAGGAATATATTACTAGATCTAATCACCACAGCCTAACTATGCATTACTGCAGCCTAGGGTGCCACCATTATGTAGAAATTTTAGCTTGAGCATAAGTGTTGGATACTCTTCATCTCAACATTTTATTATACATTTTCATTTAATGAATCCAGATGACAAAGGCTAAGTAAAACTATTGCAAGTTTTCCACCACCACAAAGGCTGACAAAGTCCAAGTATTCTCATTTCAATCGCGCTCATTCATTGTATAATTTAAGGTACGTGACAGTGAGTATCGAGATTCAAGAAGTGTGCAAGAATATTTCTCTTCCAACCAGCAACAGCACATGCGAAGAAACCGAGGCAAAAATTTTATATAAAATAAGTCAAGAACAACACACTCAGTTTGGGACCATGACAATATTCCTTTTGGTCATTCTTCGCTGACTTCAGTCAAATCGGGACCATAGAACTTGCTCATGATTGCTACAGATTGTAACGGATGAATCAGGTCTTCGCCCACAAAGACAGTTGAGTCTGGGATTGCGACAGACGAAGGCGTCGTGGGAAAGGGAGCTCGATTTAGGAAGGCGATTGACAGAGGATGACAACGATTTGACCAAAGATCAATAAGGGTTTGAGCGAAATCGATTGGGGGCGAAGATTGATTAGGGTTTGGGTCAAATGGATTTGGCCGAAGATCATATTGGGAGAGCACAGCCTCAAGGAGCCGTTTCGGGAAGAAGAAAACACGGTGTTTTGGGACCAAAAAGTCTTATTCTTCTTTTTTATTAAAAAGACTGAATTAATACCAATACAATAGGCTTAATGTTATTTTAGTACTTATCCTCCTAAAATCTCAAAACTAATACGACAATCACAATAATCATAATTTGGGTAATAAAATATTCAAATTGATTTTAGTTTTAGAGGTTACCTAAATTGGAAGATTGCTTTCCAACGATGAACAGCGCCAAGGCAAAAACGGCGACAGGCGAATGGAATCTGACAAGGAGGGACCGCGGCGTGAGTACTGTTTGGGCACGGAAGGGACTCAAGTTACATGCAACGAAGGTTTGTGCTTGCAGAAGTTACTGGACAGCACGACCAAAAGCGCTGATGGCTATCGAACGCGGAAGTGAAGGCCGCAGAAGGTTGGGCGCTGCTTAAGGTCATCAGGTTCATTGGTCGGTCGTGGCAAGAAGCTCCGGTCTGAGGCATTGTGGGCACGGTGGCTGCAGGTTATCCGAAACACGAATAGGATCGAGAGGCGTCCTTGGTGCGGAAGAGAAACAGTAAACAGCACAAGTCGTGGTCAGAGCCGAATTGGAGGATACTGGAGTTGTGGTCATTGGTCGTGAGAGCCAAGGCTATGAAGGAACAGTTCTCCTTCTCTTTGCCTGGGATTGCCCCTTGTTTTTTATATCTTCCACAGCGGACTTATATAGAATGCTCCCTTTTTGTGCTCATCTCTATATTGTTCCATCATTGCCTTTTTTAAAGCCGCCAATCTCTTTTCTTTCAAAATTGCACCGACTGAATATATTTGTCAAAAATATCGCTGAATCTTATCTCTAAAAACCGCACCCAAAATCCGGATATTTGCACTTTGACTAAGCAATCCCTATCAAAGAAGATATTCTTCTTCTAATTCAAATTCCTTGTTTTTCTCTGATCTGTTTTACGAATCCTAGCTCCTCAAGTCAGCCATCCCATGGGCTTTGCACATGGGAAATTTATCCACGCAAATGGCTTAGCCGAATTTCATAGGAGTCTATTTTATGGCGGCTTACTATTGCAAATTCAATCAAATTTAGGACCTCCCTGTACAAATCAATCCAATTATAACGCAATGTATGTGGGCTTATTACCACCAAATGCTCCTAATATGCAAATAATAATGTTCTTTTTTATGGTTTGGGATCGACTTCTAATTTTCTCGTGCAATATGAATGACTACATGGGCCGTCAACATTTAGGCACTACAAGAGCAAGGAAATATTGGGGAAAATTGTCAAAAAGGTGCTAAGATTATTTTTAGTGCTAAATTTTCTAATTGTATTGAATCCAAAATATTTTTACGTTTTGTCACTAGAGCACATTGGGCCAATTTGGTCAGAAATCGCTAACATGAACAATAAGTATCCTACAAAAAACAATGGGCATTGATGTTGATAATTTTTAATATTAATTCCATATTTTTTTGAAATTTGTTATTAATTTTTATATTTTCCTTTTTTATTTTCTTCTCTTCCATTCTTTACTTTTTTTCCTTTTTTCTTTATCCCTCGTTGGCCATCACTGAGCCTTATCCGCTATCCTCAGGTGAGGGCCATCCTTGTTGGATAAGACAAGCATAGCCCTTCATAATATTGGACTAGGATTTGCCCTTCGTATACTAGTAAGGGCTCCTTGCCAGCCCAAGCTTCAGCATCTCTTGCTTGAGGCCAGCAAGGGTGACCCTCACTTAAGGGTGGCAACCCTTGCTTGCCATCGACAATGCCCAACAAAAGGAAAAGAAAAAAAAAAAAAAAAAAAAAAAAAAGAAAGAAAAGAAGGAAAAGAGAAGAGAAGAAGGAAAAATTAATAAAAATTTAAAGATTTAATTAAAATTTGTTTACGTTAGTGTTGGTTGTGCTACGTATGATAACCAATGTCCATGTTCCATGTCCATTTTAGTAATTTTTGACCAAAATTGACTAAATTGATTCAATTGGTTAAATGTGAATATGTTTAGAGTCAATTATTACAACCAAGAGGTTTAGTACTAAAATGGTAAAAATGCAATAAGTTTAAACTTTATAGACAATTTTCCTTAAATATTGCAATTTCCAAAGCATTGTGTTTCATTATGATATGCACAATAAATGCTTGTAAAATTGAATATTTCCTCATCAAGTATGGTTAATCAATGCTTAGGGAGTGCTCATTAACATGGCTCTTTGAAAATTATCAACCCAATAAGAGCATTTACCAACTTTTTTGGTTAGGCCACGTTGGAAAAGGGGAGGTGGAGGGTTTGAATCCCTATCTTTTGAAGGAGGATGGGGTGGGGATAATTTAGTTTTAGTTTTGAGTTTTGACTCTCATGCCTTATAAGGAGACAAAGTAAAAAATTGAAAGTGAGAATTAGAATAGAAGTAAAATATAATTGATAAAAAAGAAAAAATTTCTTTGAATTTTTTTTTGGTTGGACCAACTTTTCTTTGATTGAGTTAGCAAGTAATTTTGCATTCTCAACTTTTATTTGCATTAATTACCAACGCTTGTTTAATTTCTTTTAATTTACCAACTTTCTTTTACGGTTACTTAATTGATTCAAGGGGGCGGCGACTACCCTAACCTTGATGGAGGTCGCAGCGGCTATTGGAGACCTTTTATTTTGTTTTATTTAAAATTTGTCTGAGGCTATTGGAGATCATGATGGTGAAATCTCGATCTTAGGTCGTGGTAGCCACGACTAGACGACCAGAGAGAGAGAGAGATAAAAAGCCAAAAGAGTCGCCAAGGCAAGAAATTGAGGTAGGGAGAGGAGCTGTAGGAGGACGAAGTGAAAGAGGCGGACCTTGACCTTGTAGGGGAAGAGGGAGAAACAGTTAGGACTCAGATTGTCACGCCCCGAACCCCCGAGCTCGCGGCAACCCCTTCTCTTGGTCGATTGAAAGCGACGTCCCAGGATCCGTCGACGACCATTCATTTTATCTTTCGTTAAGCGCAAGCGGAAGACGAACCATCCCCAGACCAACAAACAATCAAACAGGGATAGAGGGATGAACAGCTAGAACAACAGCAACTACTCATTTATTCAAATTACTGGATTAACCAACGGATGATCGTTTCCGAATTACAAGCCCGACAAAAAGGGGGCCGATCCATCCTCTAAGCGAAACCAAAAGAACTAGGCTAATCCAACAGTGCACAAAGAACTCTCGGGTTCAACACCATGGTCGAGTTCTTCCCCCTAAGCCCCGGTTAGTACGCCAACTCAACCTGGGGTATCTCTCCAGAACCACCCCTCACTCAACCCACAACAAACAACCAACAAACAGCAGACCAAACAATAAGCAGGGACAACCAACAATCAATATTCGCTTCACATGCAACCTTACCCGGTATGCCATACTCTGCACGTCGAATCTTATACAATTCAAGCAAGGCACATGGCCGTTAGATGAAACAGTTCATCAATCACATGCGAATCGCGCCACAAGCGATCTCACCTGGCCATTGCCACACCCTGCACGATTGTCAACTCATGCGTGCGTACCACAAATCATCACGACATTAAGAGCATGCGAATAATCAGAGCATCTCACACAACTTTCTCATATCTCAGATCCACACATATGCTCCGATTATTACGACCCTCTAGGCCACGGCACAACCTTATGGTTGGCGGTCAACGGTCGTAAACTGCATCGTCCTCCCCCGTGAGGCACGGCGACGTCATGGGCTTTCCCCACCGACGGCATTCCATAAGGAGCATGGGCCCGGCCTCAACCGCGACTCCGCATCGACCACTTTGTCGGGCGACCCAATGGTCACGGCACAACCCCGAAGGATTGCGTCATCCGGCTCAACCGGGCTATCAACTTTAATCGACCATGCAACACAGCAAACAGTTCATTCTTGTCTTTGCTTTTGCTTGGTCGTGAATGCAACATCGCTCATACGCTCATGCTCATGAGACATGCCATTTCAGATAACCCACACGATATGTCATACAATCTCACTCGACAATTTCCAAAATTCAATTCAACCAACATTCGATCACGCATTTCATCAATATTCACGAGTATAATTAACAATCGGCACTTCAATTAATCATAACAATCAATAGCACATCAAATTCAGACAAAATTTAGCTTCGGATGAACAAGTGCCGTGAACGAATCGTGAAGCGGTGATCGTGAACGTAATTATGAACAGTGATTTTTCCGAAATTCAATTAATTAAAACATTTAATCCAGAAATTAAACAAAACATTAATTAAAACAATTAATCAACCAATTTAAGCAAATCATGCTTAATTAAACACATAAACACAATTAATCACAAATTAAGCACAATTAAGCCTAATAAGCAAAATTAAGCTAATCCAATCTTAACCATCTATCTAACCACCTATCTTAGGGCTAAAACAACTTAATTAAACCCCTTAAACCAAGATTAACACTAACTAACCAACCCTAAGCAAGTTTAGGCACTAAATAGGGATTAGGAGCTAAACTCACCCGTTAGGCGGGCCGGCGACACGGACGCGGCGGCGGCAACGAACCCGACACCCGGGGACCTCTACCACAGCGATCCAAGGCGGTCCCGGGGCTGAGAACAGCAGCAACAAACTCGAAATCCCTCGCAACTCTGAAAACTGGCGCACGGGGAGGAAAGTTGCGACCGGAGTTGAATGGGCTTCCGGAGCTCCGGCGAGCAACGGGCCAGCGACCGGGATCATAGCGTCGGTCGGTGGCAAGACGACGACGATGGTGGCCAGTGGCTGGGAAGGTAGTGGCACAATTGGGTTGAGAGTTTGGACATGTGGGCAGTGCGAGACCGAGGTTATTTATTCCTTCGCAAAATTATGGATCTTAAGGAACTCTCGTCCAGTATTGGAACGAACTCCTTCACCGAAATTAAAAACCGTACATGCGAAAGTGGTTGAACCCTATTTGTGTAATGATTATTTTACACCATTAGGGTACCGAATAATTGTCCGTTTGATGAAGTATAAAATTTAGTAAGTGATATTTCTCTATATTAGTGTATAATTTCTAGAAAAGAGTTGCACGTGGAAGGGAAATAGATGTTTTGAACATTGCCTAAGTGGACACCCACCAAGAGGCTGTTGGCAGTATATTTATTAACTTTTGTTTTCGATTCAATATTATATTCCCACCAATTTACTATCCATAGGAAATATTTACTCCATGCCACACTCTGACTTCTTACGATAGTCACGCTAGCTGGGTTAGATCAGATTTTGTACCTTAGGGACTTGACTAAACGTATTGTATAAGTGGAAGAATTTGATCAAACCAATTGAAAGTATACTAAGTATGAGGGCGTAAAGTGAAAAGTGAAATGAGACCGACCCTTCATAAAGCACATGTGCAAGCCACCTTGTGTTTAGCTTTTTGAGGAGGCTGATGGGCCAAGGTCCAATAAGCTAAAATCAATTGGATTCACGTGCATGAAATCATCTGGGGATTGCAAGTCTTCTGGGCCTTCTGTTTAGCTTTTCCATGAGACATTTAGATTGGGCCAATGGGCCAATATCAAATATACCAAGTCTATTTGATTCGCGTGCATAGAATCATCTGCAGGGTCGAAGTCTTCTATATATGCCAAGATCAAACATTTTTGTTTCAAGATTTTTATCTTCTTAGGAGGTTCATGCACACAGTAATGGGGAATTCAGTCGTCTTCTCCGGTCCCAAGAATCGAGATAGCTCCACGTAATACTTGTATATCTGCGCTGGTCGAAAGTGTAAAGTCACTCAGTCGGACCAGCACCCGTATGTTCATTGATCTGCCCATTGGTTTCACATGTTAATTTTTGGAGAATCTCTACTTTTCGTTTCCGCACCAACCCACACGAGCACTATCTCTTTTGGTTTTTTTACTTTTAACTTTTGCAGCTTTCTTTCACATGCACCAGGCCAGTTACCCCACTTCTTGTAAGCATGGGTCAAGCCCATTACAGGCAGCCCAAGCAAAAACAAAGAAAAGAAAAGAAACAGACTTTTCCCACTCACACATGATGAATTCGGCGTAAGTCGTGCGACTTGCGGGGAAAACATGCATTAAGCTTACCATACACTGGTTAGGGTCACACATAGAAACCACAACAAACAATTTTGCTGTATCCTAGACCGAACTTATTGCATCGATCCAAGCACCTATAATCCCTCATAAGAGCACGCTTGATTCTATCATATATTAACAATTAGGTTATAACCACTTAAGATAGACACGACCGGTTGGTCAATGAATATATGTACCAATGTAACCACGGATATATTGTCACTGGATCTTTTGAATAGAAAAAAAATAAAAACAAAATTGGCCAAAGAAGAAAGGAAAAAAGTTAATTACCTGCTTTCCATCAAGGAAAAAGGCACTCGACCAAATTCCTAAATTAGTGCACCAGGGGTACTATGTGCATCCTCGGTGGTTACAACAACCAACCTCATTTCCTCCTTTTCATTTTCTGAAAAAAATTCATATTTCAGTTGGAAAAACAAAAGCACGTCCAAAGTTTTTTTGTTTTTTATTTCTCCGTCCAAAGTTGCAATTGAAATTGGCTACTGGGTAGTTTATACTCCACGTGACGAGAGTGCACGTCCTGATATCTATCTTCCATTCTTGAGTTTCTTACAGATATTAATCTCTTCCTTACGGTCAATCCACATGACTCACGATCTTGTCGACGATCGTGCTGAGAAAGCGAGATTGTCCAATTCGTACGTCTTTTGGATTCGCACACAACAAACGTGGGTCAATACATTTGAAAGTTGCCTTTGTTGATTCGTGGGTATTAAACCCTTAAGTCCAAGGCCAACGTGGTAATATTTCCTTTCTTCTTCAATGTGGGCTTCCAATGAGGACCACGGACATTTTTTTAGACCTTTCCTTTTCATTTCTTCTGAAGACGAGAATGATTAAAGACGATAAAGGAGCTCTTGCACGACAAATATGTAGGACCATGAAATTTGCGAAGCAATTTGGTCCAGTCGAAACCAGAAACTCTTCATGCGTTTTTCATGTTTGTAAATAGACGGTGACGAGGACGACATTGCGTTTCCTTTTTAAAATGGTACTTCTATTGCCTTTAAAACTTTGCATTAAAGGAGAACGCCTTTTGGTCAAAGAGATTTCTTTCAAAGCCAATAGTGTTTGGTACGAGTAAAACACTAGTTGTAAAGCGACTTTAAAAAATAACAATAAAGGAAGACCCCTAGCGAGGCTGAGCTAGAGTGGCACAACGACTGGTGAGGGCCTGCCTAAGGTCATGCAATGCCGACAAGCATGGCTGGTTCACGGGGCTCAAGTAGGTGGCTCATGGAGGTCACACGAGCCTCGCTTGGGCTGCATTGATGTCGCATGATCCCTGATGAGATCTAGCCACTCGCCTAGGGATTCACAGCCCTAGTAAGGCGGCTTTGGATTTGGCTCAAGGTAGGCTCACCAAAGCATGTTCGTTTTGAACATTTCAAAGCAAAGTTTTAAATCAAAGGTTCTTGAAATAGGGTTGTCAAAACACTAGAGTTTTGGCTCAAGGTCCCTTTGAGCAAAGCCTTTAAAATGCACCTTTTATCCCTTTAGTAATTTGGAAGAAGAATTCGGAAAGCTATATCATTCCGAGTAGAATCAAATTTGCGATCCACTAATATGTCCATATTCACGCTTCGTGGCATAAATTTATTTTCTATTGATTAGAATTCATTGAAACGTATTTAGAGGCTATTGTTTCAAAATAACCAAAGACTAGTCATCTCTTAATTTTGATAGTTTAATTAAAAAAATAGAGTCGTAAGTCACTCTACAATGTACGACTAATAACTTAATCTTATCATTTATTAAGAACAAAAATAAATGGTAAAATCATATTTGTCTAACAAACTGTAGAAGAACTATTTAAGTAAAAGGAGTTTTGGTCTATGGGCAAAAATAAACAAAAGATCATGATGAAACTGCGGAGAAATAGAAATAATGATGTCTTGGGATGAAAAGTCTACAAATTCTAAGAAGGAAGAGATTAATTATTCTGAAGTACAATGATTGTTAAATATTCAATTATATTCTCATAACCCACTATATTGAAGAGAAAATTTCAGTGAGGGCATGTTATATTAAGCCATCATATCCGCATTCATATGTCGCACCTAACGTTATGACCTCATGAATTAAATACAACCCAAGCCAAAACCCACTAAATAAACGAAATGGAGAGTCCTTTCCACTTGGTAACGTGAGAAATCAAGCCTGTATTGTATGCCTAATCTCTATGCACAATTTCGATATGATTGTTAGTGTGAGGGTTTTTAAAAATTTTTACAATAAGGATTTTTAACTGTGCAGGTTGGCAATTGGAAAAATAATTTTCTTTTGTTTTGGTCGGTGATGGGATAGTTTAAAAAATTCGCGATGAATAGAAAGGCCACGTTATAAAAACCATCGTCCTGTCCACGTCTCTATCGCTCTCCATTATGCACCCTTGGGTCTTTGTCTGCTTTTTTCTCAATGTTTGGCACTTTTCGAGTACCGACCTCCTCATGTTTAGAACGAGAGGAAAGACAATAGGAGCCCGAGATTTGAAATTGCAAAGGCGTGGACTAAATGTGGTGATCACGCTGAAGAAATTGAATGGAGATAATTGATTGGTCATTGAATTGTGAAAAGACCATCATGGCAAGATAGACTCATATCCTTTGAAGATGTACACGCGAATTGTATTAAAAGATACATTACAAAGTCGGTGCAATATTGACTAGTTAAATATATGTAAATTGTCTTGTTACATATTTGCTTAAAATTTTGAATGAACATGAGTTTGGATTCCTGTTCCACGTTCCCAACATTATCAATTTTATACCTTTGATTCATATTTTTCACTTAAATATAGAGAATGACCTAATGGTTTTCTTTTCAAAGCAATGAATTCAATTCTTTGGTAGGATTAGTAAACAGCTTTCACTAGTTTTATCAAGGCTGAAATCAGGACTATTATCCAAAAAGTCATCAACCAATTTGATTTTAGACTTTTCAATTTAATCAATAGAGTCTTAAACTATTTGATGACTTTTTCCATTGTCCATCTTCTTGAAAGTGCCTTTGGGATTATGCCTTGAGGATGGCCAGCGCATCAATCATAGGTGAGGGCATGCACGCCCTTGAAGGCCACTTGGTGAAGGGTCGCTCACTAGCCATGAGGGCCTCAAGCCCTTGCTCGGCACAAGGGCTACAAAGGCCGCTCTCCTGAATGGTGAGGGCTTCGTAGGCCTTACATATGGCCGGTGATCATTGGCCATTGTAGATGCCCCAACAAACCTTGTGAACCCTTTGGGAAAGATGAAAATTGGAAAAAGAATAAAAATTAAAAAAATCATCCATGTTAGCGCCTGCTAGCTATCTTGTTGGTTGTGCCTTGATGACTAGCAATCGTGTCAGCAATCTCAAGTTTAAATTGGCTACAAAGACTATATTGGAAAATATTTAAAAAATTAATAACTAAATTGACTAAATTGAAAATTTTCATATTGAATGGCCACTATACAATAATTTTAGAAACTTATGAACAATTTTTCCAATTAGAATTGCACTATGCCCAAATGAGTGCTATTACCCAAGTATTGATGGTAAAGATGCTGCTTATTTAGTGCTTGGGATGAGCAGGTTCAAAAAGGTTTATTTACCAATAAAATCCATAGGTCCTTCGGTAATCCATTGATCTTAGTCATGGTAATAGATAAAGACCGGAAGCCTCTATTTGAAAAGATTTTACGCAATGCAAGGCCCCGATTCTTTTTCTCTTAGAAAGCTTGTTGGGAAAGCACAAGAAGGATCTTCTATGCTTTCATGATGGGAATATCCAAGAGAGTAAAAAGGTAAGCTTGTCAGCACATCTAGTTGAACTCGTTTTCATTCAAAAGTTCATGCAATTAAAAGTCAAATAATTATTGCCGACTGTTCTATTTTACTACAAATTTCTGAGGTGACGTTCTTGTTTTATGTCTCGCCTAACATGGGGTCTTGAGACGACCTAAACCTCGACAGCCAAAGAAGGGTGTAAGTGTGAATGGCCGAATTTGTGTGCTGAATGATTGGAGGTGGACATGTCGTATCGAGAAAGCAAGTGGAATGCGGCCGGCATGGTGAGATGCCTTTAGAATCCAACTGCATTTTGATCTCTCTACGAGTCCCAAGGCTTTTCTCATGATTGTTTACGGTGTTAATCTTCTGGAAAAAATCATTAGTTGCCCAGTCCCTAGGCTTTTCTAATGATTGTTCACAGTGTCAATCTTCTGGAAAAAATCATTAGTTGCCCTCCAAGTTTACGGAGATTCCCAATCTATTTTCACTTGAGTTTTTTTTCTTATAAATATACTTAAAATTCTAAAAATTTTCAGTCGAGTATAATTGAATTTTAAAAATATAAAAATATATAATTAATTTTTAAAACTTGTCAAATTAGTATAATCAAATTTTAAAACTTGAAGCATCGCAACTTATTCAAATCAAGTTCAAATCCTTAAACTTGTAAAGTTAAAAGTGAGGGTAGGGGCCTCACTCTGAACTTTTCAAAATTTATGCAGTTTACATCCATTGTATTTCTTCAACTATTTCATATTTTGTGGTTCTCCAACTTAGATTAACTTTCTCGTCATCAGCAAATATATTTCTTTCTATTCTAAATTATTTTAATAAAGCAAACATCACAATGGCTATTTTACAAGATAAATTAAATGGATGCCACATTTAAACGAGATATTAAGTTTAGGTGATCGAACTTGAAAAATCACTCTGAATTATGGACTTTTTCATGATATCATCCTTGGTTTTCCTTCTCAATTTTACGTGTCTCCCTCTATCCCTCTAAGGTTAAAGATTACTCTCAGGGAGGGCTAATCTATCGACAATAGTAGTTGTCATCGCCAGCGCCCTAATGGCAACAGCAATGGTCGCAACTAACACCACCATTTTGTCACTCGTCATTCCTTTTTTTTTCTAATTCTCCTTATTTTCTTTATCTTCCTCTTAATTATCATAAAAATGTTTAAGGATATACAATCAAATCTACAAAGTTATCATGAAAGTACAACCGAATCTTAAAATTTGCCATGAAGGTGTAATCGAGTCTTAAACTTTCAAAATATACAATGAACAAAAGGACTTGATAAATTTTAAAATTAAATGCACTTTGTTAAAGTTTTAGGATTTAATTGCATATTCATAACAAGTTTTAAGAATTATCACACTTTTAAAGAGTTTTAAAATTCAATTGCATATTCGTGACAAGTTATAAGACTTTTAATGTATGTACCCAAAAATTTATTATGAGGGGTATATAGCAACGAGTTTTCAAAGACCAAGGGGGATAAAGAAAATTGAAACATTATGGGGAAAATTTAGACAATATGAAAAAATTGGAGGTAAACTATAATCCTCCATAATTAATGTAACAATTTTCCCTCAATAGTCGACTCTGGCTAGGACTATACAATTAGTCCAATTCTACTTGGGAATCAGACTGAGCCGAACTAGTGGACAACCTTGCGAATTGGTCCGATTGCCTCTTTTGACAAAAAAACCACTTGAGAAATCGATTAAATTTGGAACCAATATCATAAAGCCCGAAAACTCTAGTTTTTCTTTTGACGAATTTTTCTGTCTTTTCTTTGTTTCTCCAACCATATTCAAAAACTCTCTCTCTCTCTCTCAAATTGTACTTACTTGCTTGTTTTATCTTTTACTTTAAGCCATTTTGTTACTTGCACTATTTTGATGTAAAAATGAAAACTAAAAGGAACAAAAAAAAAGTTCTTGGATAGACCTTAAAACCAAATTAGAGAAATTAAACACTCTACAGTCAATTCCAAGGCAAATGTAGTACGTTAGAGATTCCAAAAATTGAGAATTAGTTCTAACAAGATAAGTTCCAAGTTCCAGGTCTACAACCTATCAATTCTAAAATTGATCATTCCTAATTCTGGCCTTGATTTTTCATTCCATTATTTCATTACTAAAGAAGTTCATGAAACATAAAAAAAAAAATTGTGCCAAATTCTTAGCAAAATTCCACAATTTTCGCTAAAAGTTAAATATAGAATTTTATGGGGAAAATAATACTAGAAGCACCACAACTTTCATATGCCATTCATTCTGATGCAAAAAATTTTCACTAACTCACTTCAATACCACTTTTGAGAAACACAATTATTTAAGTGTTAATTTCAATTTTCAACACCAGAAATTCAACGTGACAATTTTTTTTATTAATTTTTTGGACTTGCACGGCTTGCCTGATCAGCATTAATAGCCTCAGACAACATTGTTTATATGTTGGCCCCAAAAATAATCCCTAATTTGGATAAATTAAGCCATTTCCCCAAGTTTTTCAAACCATATTTCAGACAAAGATTGATGAAGCCAAGCACAATTGATCGAGTATGGAAGAACTGCCCGAAGCAATCGAGAATGAACCTATACAGAAAGCAACTCGAGGATCGGATTTAACAAGGGAAGCAGTGGCGGCCATGGCATGAGCCCTTTAACGATGGCATCTGATTAAAGGTCGGCTCGGCATGGCTATGGGCACAACGGAAAGCAGCGACGGTGGCGGTTTTCTGGCGACTTGAGGACAATGAAGAAGACCCAAGATGAAGAAAACTCTGAACCGAAAGAGTTTTGCTCCTCGTCTCAGTCTCTCGCGGCGCACTCCGTTTTGTGACCTTCAGAGTGCTCTTCAGCGATGGCATTCAGAATCGAGGCTACGACTAGTGACTAAGACGCCTATAGGAACTTCGATATTCGTGGCTAAATCAAGCACCAACGGAGCTTTGAGCCAGTTTCAGTCACTTCGCGGTTCTCAGCTACAAAAACGAGGGATACAAGTCGATTGAGAGAGAGGTTTGGGCCATAGGGTGGCGGTGTCGTCGCCCCCTACTTTTCCGTCGAGGGACAGCGATCCTCGCCGAGCATGTGAGGGTGGTGATGCTCGCCCGTGCAGCAAGTTCTCGGTGGACCATTCGAGTTTGAACATAAACAAAGACCAAAGAGGAGTAGACCGTGAACCAGATGGGCAGCAACCACGAGCATCAAATTTGAAGACTAACCTAAAGCGCATGATTCGAGTTTGAAAACAGAGAGAGTTGAAAATCGTGAACTGAAGAAGAAAAAAACAGGGGAAGCAAACCGTGACCAGCGGAGAAAGACTTCCCCGTGACAGGATCTTCGGCACCCTTTGCGTCTACAGTACTCCTAGAGGGTTGTCCTCTCAAAACAGAGTACTGAAGAAGAATTCGCGAAATGGCTGTTTTGGTGTACAAACCAACGTCTAAGTCCCCCGACCTTTCAGCATCCTCTAAAATTCAATATGAGCCAAGTCAGACATGAGACAAGAATGAGTTGGGTGTGTCTCAAGTTCGAATCTAATCAGAGAACTAATATATAGAGGAACTCCTCATATCCACTAGATATATTTGAGTATTTTGAATTTCCTAATTGATATTAGGCTAGCCCTAATAGATATCTCATTAGTCGCTCGAGAGGATTTTTGAGGTGTTCTTTGTAGGTTCCGTCAAGATTTTTGTGAGAGCCAATACGAGAGCTTGTTGGTTAGGGATTCGAAAAACACTATAGGATCTTAGTACGCTTGTGATCTCCATAGAACAAACCACATTAATTTGAAATTTGATATGTCTCCTATTTTTTGTTTATTGTGTACAATAGATTATTTACGCGATAAGATGTCATTGCATATACATTCCTGTGAGTAAGATGTGAGAACTCGAAGCATAAAATCTCATTGCTTTCTTCACCAAACAATTTCCTAAAGCCAACAAGAACATCGTCAAATTTCAGGAGCTCCTACAATTATTCAGCTTCCTCCACGGGTACAACATAGATAAATTAAGCAAGTTCCTTCAAATTATACATGACCCAAATGGGTCACCTAATTTTTTTTCTCCCAACAATGACAAAGAACTCATTAAAATGTTTTCATTGTCTTGCGGATTTGAGAGATTCAACTTGGGACTTCCCCCGTGGACCCTTGGTCCTTATGTAGAGCCGGTACTCGTCGAAGGTCATGGCCGGGTAGAGGGCAGGACGGTCCTCGGTCACCAGTTCCGGGGTGGGTGCGATCGGAATGTCGCTCTTGGGGTTGTAGAAGAAGGCCAACGAAACCCTCTCCTGTGCAGAATTCACTATTACTCTGTGCTCCACGCTCTTGTAGATCGCATTGCTCAAGACCTAATGATTAAACACGACGAGCCACATTAAGTTCCGATCATAATTAAGACCAAGGAACGACAAAAACGATAGACATGCTTCATGGTAGTTCCAGACCCATTAAGATATCCGATTTACCTAATTCTTTTCATTGTTATCTAATGAGACAGCTCGATTATGTCTTTACATATTTCAAAATTCGTTAGGAATTGCATTTAAGCAAGCTTATTTCTAGGCAGAAGCCATATGAGAGAGAGAGAGAGACCTGCATCTGATCGCCGATATTGATAATGAAGGCATCAGAGACTGGGTTGACAGTGACCCAGTTGTCGCCCCTGCGGACCTGGAGGCCGGGGACATTCTCGTCCGGGAGAAGGAGGGTCAAGCCGCCCGGGTCCGAATGCGAAGAGAGGCCCAGCGTGAGGTCGGGCTGTGGGCATTTCGGGTAGAAATTGACCCTCAGGCATGCCCCAATGTCCTCACCTCCGAAACATCTCTGCAAAAAGTCCTCCGGCAATCCCAAATTGAGGGACAACATCTTCATCAACCTTCCGCTCAGCTCCACCACCTGCTTGCTGTACTCCGCTATCTGCTCCCTGCAACCCCGAAATCCGTTCCTGGATTACTCAAGAATCAATCGAATGTGTAATCTCACATTTCTTGATACGTCAAATCTTAATCATATTAGATGTATAGTTTATGGATTATTGTTGGGCGAGAGGACGATTTAGGGATAACCTTTTACGTATACGAAAGTGATGTATCTACTGAGCACGAAACAGATATTCATTCTTTCAAATTAAACTAAGCTCTGATTGTACTCCCTCCCCATGTCTCTCCTTTTTGGCTCCTAAAAAAAAGCACATTTCCTTCCTCAGGCAATCGACGTAATTTCATAGTCATTCGGTGTGAATGCTCAAACAAAGTGGAAGCTCGATTTGGACTCAAATGAAGAAACGAGGGATTAGAAATGAACTTCTACGGCACAAAACAACTGTGAAAATAAAGTTGTAGTAGCTCGAGAGAGAGAGGAAAGGGGGGGGACACCTTATCTACATTCAATGATTCAGGAAGAGAAGAAGGAGAGGGTATGGCTTCAATTATTATTGCTGGCAAAATCCCATGTGTATCTTAGCCAATTTGAAACAGAATCTTGCCAATTTGGGACCTCTTCTTGCCTTATATAGAAAATCGAGATCGTTCAAGATAAGATCGGCCCCATCTTTCCTTTCCCAAAGTGGAGAACCAAATTATATTATTTTAAGGCTTTCCATCGGGAATGTCATTGACGATGAGTGATATCTTCGAACAAGATGAACCACACCAACTACAAAGTTCATTCACAGAATCTTCGCCTTGCCTAATGCAAGATTCTTGAAGATGAGCAGTCTCTCATGAGTGGAATGAACCGTACAAATCAAATTGCAAAAATCATGCAACATATGTACACTTAAATAAAAAAAACCAACATGCATTCGACTCTTCCCGTGACATCGTCATTAGTTTTATAATTTTTCTCAGATATTTTTTTATTTTTGGGAGGGGTTGAAGATAGACAAATGAGACACACCCCTTACCTCAGCTCTTGTCTCCGACACTCCTACTAAGGAAATTGAGCAACTCAAATTGAAAAACGATGAAGGACAATAGGTCAAATGTCAATAGTGACTAGTGTTATATCATTAGCCAATTTTTCCCTCTCCCTCAAACATTGTAAAAATGAATCCTTTGACTGGCCAATCCAGTCCCAGTAACGTCCGTGACTCTTCTACTAAAAGACTTGCTCATCTTCTCTTCTCCTTTTCCTTTTGTCTTTTCTTCTATCTAGTCTAACTTGTGAAGATGATAGTATCTATATTTTAGAATTTCCGGCGAAAAGAAATCTTGATCCCTTGAATTTGGTCCTCCACTCTGAGGTTTTTCGAACACTCAATAACCCACTAAAAATATATGGAAAATCTTCACCGATCTCGAGTGAGTATATCGTCATCTATTTTCCTTTATGTGTTATTCAATCCCTAACACCACGTGCACCATTAAGAGTCCCACCATAACATAAATCGACCCCACCCTTTTAATTGCCACGACCTCTCACAACGACAAGTCAGGCCACTATTGGAAAACGCATTGGCGAAAAAGCAGAAACCTCCCCATGCGCTCTATGACCATACACCATAGCGTGCCAATCAACGTCACCACTTGGGCTCTCTCTCTCTCTCTCTCTCTCTCTCTCGATAAAAGAATATACAAAGTCATTTCATCACGTTTTCAATGCCCATCCAAAAACCTACTTTTGTCAAGAAACAACCAAGAAACGGCCCAGATAAGAAATCAATAAAGAAATAAATCCAGCAACTTAGATTATTATTAGGTCATGATGACCGTGAGTACTGTTGCTACTATTACCTGCACGATGGGGGGAGCGCTGGCCACTTTTCGTGGTTCCTCAGGCATTCAGGCATGTAATGGAGGAAGTAGTAGTCGCTCCAGTCGAGGACCGCCCCTTTCTCGACGCCGAGCCGGCTCCCGTACCCCTCGTAGGTGCACGGGGAGTTTGCGTACAGCTGCTTTGACTCCACCGGCAGGTGGAAGAACTCCCGCCAGCTCTCCCTCATCATCCTCATCAGCTTCGGGTCGACCCCGTGGTTCACCACCTGGAAGAACCCCCAGTTGCGGCATGCCTCGTTGATCTGCCTCAGGGTCGGGTCGTCAGGCCCGTTCGGGACCTTGGCCCCGACGAAGAGGCCCTTGAGGTCGATGACGGGGATGTTGACATCCTGAGCCAAGGGCGAGGAGACAAGCAAAGGCCGGTCAGAGGGTGGCTTCACGTAGCGGTCAGGGATCGCCCTAAGGCCGCTCTCCGATAGGGATTGGACCCGAACCACGGGCTCAGGCCAGCTTTGTAGGTCTTTCATCCCCTTTGTGCTCCTCGTGGGAAAGATTGAAGGATAGTATGAGGCTATTTCAATGGAGGGTACTGTCCCAAGTCGTTCGTTCTTGAGCAAGTTGAGTGCAAGAGGTTGGAAGTGGACTTTGAGACAAAAATGTCCCAATTGCGGTGGTTTCTCGCGAGGGAGGAGAGAGAGAGAGAGAGAGAGAGAGAGAGAGAGATCTCAAGCGGGTTTTACATGGATATTGCAAGTGGAAGATGTGGGGAGTGAGAGAGCTGGATGACGAATTTATAATGAAAGTGAGACTGAGAGCAGGAGCATATGGGCTGTTTCGGCGCCGTGATGAAATTGAGTTGCCGAACTTCATTTTACCCACATGAACAATTGAATTAAAAGAAAAAATAAATAAAGTTATAAACTTGTGATATTTTCCACTTATCTGCTGTACCCTTATCAATTCCCTTTGAATGACTGCTCCAAAAACGACGACCATCCAATACACAAAAAGAAAGCGGAAAAGGGTATGGAGTCTTTGGAATGGAAGGCACTTTTATTGGTATGTTTGGCTGGCGAGACAGATAGAAGTGGGCTTGCTGTATTCAAAGTGAAGTGGAGGAAAATATATATATTTAAAAATTAATTAATTAATTAAAGCTCTTGACTACACAATGAAACGAAAGCCAAATAGTTAAGAGATCTCAAGCCCTGTGTCCCTTGAGGGACATAAAATAAGTTTGTGGAACAATCTCTCAGGCAAATAATACGCCTTCTTCGAATGACAATGCGTCAAAAGATAAAACTGCTCGCCATCAAACCCACTTAAATGATAATTCTATTTCTAGATGTTACAGATTAAGTTCAAACCTTAATTTTTCAATGTGATTCAGATGTTTGTTCGAGGATTGGTCAAGTGATGGATCCCACGAAGGAGAGGGTCCATTGGTTCACTTCTGATCAACCCTTGAGACGATGGACTCTACGTTGGAGATACTACCCAATAGGCTTTAACTCGCATTAGGAGTCACCAAGCTAAGGAAAAGAATGCGATGCGTACTATAAATCAGAAACCCTTACATATGACGTGGAGTTTGGAATTATACACATGATTCTATAGGGTTAACAGGACAAGAATCTGCTGAATCAAGTTAAAAGCTTTCATGTTCGATTAAGCTAGAAATCATCTGGTCAAAAGGGTTTTATGTTTCATTTCAACGCATGTAAAGATGGAGTCAAAAAGGCTATTTGGACCCCAAGTGAAGGATAAAATAAAGCATGCATTTTAAATGTGATCTGGGAAATTTTATTTTTCATTTTTCTTCTCTTCTCTGTTTATCATTTTACATAAAGTTTGTTTAGGTCAATTTAGGTAATTATGGATTAGGGTTCGACCCATAGGCATCCGTACAAATATGATATTTTAATAGTGCCATTATCAAGAATTGCCTCAACCGACGAGTTCTTGTGGTATGTTGGAGCACCGACTTCTGGTTTTTCGATGCTGGCCACAAAACATTGGTGGGGCTCCCTTGTACTTTTGCTCTCGTGAAAACAGGAAATACGGTTCGAAAAAAAATCTGGAGAATTTGTATAGTGAACGTGCGAGGATGTTCGTGGAAACAGAGCTGCGGATCTGACAATTAGTATGGCATGGATTATTTGGCCTGTTACTTAATGAGTTACACGTTTGAGCTCATTCCATTGGGACGTGTGAGGACGATAGTGAAACAGAATCGGATAATTGGCATGTTATGAATTATTTGGCCTATAGCCAAATGAGTTACACGTTAGAGCCGAACTGATTGGAGCTTCCCTTGAAATTTTGTTGATGCATTTAAACCAAGCTATATTAGAGTCGATGATTGATTGATGGCTTCTAATTGTGATTTATATGAAAGGGGAACTGGTTGATTGGTCTGGTAAAATAAGACCTTTTACTATGATACTTTGTGAAAAGTTATAGAATCAAAGTTATAGAATCAAAACTAAATGTTTTAAAAGTTTAAATTGCTCAATGTATTTGTAGTTTGATAGTCAAATGTTAGGATAAGTATAATAGAAGTTATAAAACATATCATGAAAATGTAATTAAATCTTAAAACTTTCAAAAAATACAATCAAATCTTAAAACTTATCAAATCGGTGTAATTAAGTATTTTTGTTAATTTCGTCCCATTTGACTAACCAAAAATGCAAACATGGCTAAAATAACGTTGTTTTGGTCCACGTTTGGTTTTTTAATACAAAATTTTATTTTAAACGATATTAAAAAATAACCAAACTTTAAAAAAAGTACAAAAAGAAGAAGAAGAAGAATAAAATGTAGGCAAGGGTTTGAAGCCCTTGCCGTTGCCCCACCATTTCCATGGTGGCGGAATAGTCGGCGAGGTTGCCAAGCCCTAGCCAAGGCAATGAGAGTCATGGCTCTCACCCAAATTGGACAAGGGTCATTGGCCCTAACCCAAGTCTGATTGAGGACAACTAGTGGTGGGGGTCTATGAAGGCCATTGCTAACCAGTCCCCAATAATTGCTAGCCTTTCTTGGCACTGGCTATGGTGGGTCGACACTCGCCTCAATTTTCCTTTTTTTTTTTTTTTTTTCTTTTCATTGTTTTTTTAATTTGCTTATTTTTAACACAATTTAAATAAAATTTGTATCAAAAAGTCATATACATACCAAAATGATGTTCTTTCAACTTTATATTTCATGTTTTAGCAAGGTCATCATCATGTAAGAAAGGAAAATAATAAAAAAGATTCGTCAACATTTTCTATTAACCAAGTTAGAAAGAGCTAACAAAAGGAATTGATTGCACAAATCTGATAAATTTTAGGATTTAATTGTAACTTTCAAAAGTTTTAGGACTTAATTGCATTTTTATAACAAGTTTTTTCAATGAACTTATTCAATTTTGCTAAATGTTTGATGTTTTATATTCTTGATAGCAACTTAATTGCACTTGTTAAAAGTTTTAGGGTTTAACTCCACTTTCATGATAAGTTTTAAACTTTTAATGCACTTATTCCTTAAATATTTGAACAAGTTTGATGTTTTGTATTGTCGATAGTGACTTCTAGTAAGTCAGTTTATTAGATACTTTGTATTCCAGTTGAGTTTGCCATAGCCAAAGTGGAGGTTTGCTTTATATTTAGACATGTTGGTATATAACTATAAGCGGCTTTGGATCGAGGGAGAGTTAGCCTAATATCAAAAGCTCAAATGCAAGGAGACAGATTTATTAAAGTATGTATGTCTCAACTCACTTTCACACTTTTGTCCCGCCTATTTGCAGGGCATTGTGGTCAAAACCCAATCTAAAACTAATCATCCCCACCCCAACCTCTCAAGAAAGGGGAGATAAGGGAGATGGGGATTTGAACCCTTATCTCCTCCTTCTCACATGAGAAAGGTGGCCATTGGGGTTGCCCTAGTGATTAGAATGTTATTAAAAAGGCCGTGTTTTTCTCCATCAAAATCTGGAGAGAATTTCTTCCAACCATGTCTTGATTATTGTAAAAACATGGACATCATACTAATTTTTTAAATTTTAGCTATATTTGCATGTGAGTTAAGTCCATAACTAATAACCGATAAATCAAAGGCACAATCGGAAGAAAATTCACGGAGAATATAGTCTAAATGGAACTCACATCAGATAATTGATATATGATACAAGGTGACCAGCATATATATTTTTCTTTTTGCCTCAATTTAGTATGTTTGGTTGCTCATAATCTTAGTTTATGAGCGAAATGGGAGGTCTAATTAAGTTGTCAATGGGCTTCGAAATTTTTAGGATCTGCCTTGGAATTTTTGGGCTTGCGATGCGCATTCCAGCAAGAACATCTTTTAGTGGAATTTGCCTCTTTTCTGTCAACGAACTTGCAAATATATTGGATTAAGTTTTGGAAGCAACGAATCTAACAACGGAAAAAATTAGGGAGAATTACCAAAAACATAGTAAACCTATTATAATTGTGCAATTCAATGATGAACCATTTTTTTGGGGGCCAATTCAATCATAAAGATTTTACATTTATGCCCATTCAATTCATCTAGTCAATTTTGGCTAGCGACACTAACGTGGCACAACCAAGGCTGACTTGGACAATTTTAAAAAAATTTTAATATTTTTTTTAAATTTTAAATTTTTTCTTTTTCTTTTTCTTTTTCTTTCTCTTTATTTTGTTCCTCTTCCTTCTTCGTCTAGCCACTTGCCAGAAAAAGAAAAAAATAATTAAAAAATTGAAGAAATATTAAAATATTGTTAAAAATTGTCCACATCAACACCCAATGACTAAATTTGGCTGAATAAACTGAATTAGCACAAATATAAAAGATTTAGGACTCAATTGGCTAGAAAAAAAGTTTATGATTAAATTAGTATAATTGCAATAGATCTAAGACTTTTTTGATAATTTTCCCAAAAGAATGTAGCTAACCTGCTAATAATGTTACCCGAACCTTAAAGATATCGCACCTTAAGTTCCAATTCACCGTGACACCTTTTCATGTGTATATACTTGATCCTTCTTTCTACACTCCATAGATTTTACTGCTTTATCATCGCATCTATCGTATTGCGTTGGGGGTATCTCCAACTTGGACCAAAGTTTTTTACGGTCTCTTTGGCATTATCTAAAACGAAAAGGCAAAAGATTATCTCAATGAACGATCGCTCGGTCGCTCGTGAAAATCCAATCCAACCTATCTTTTATCAGGTCATTTTATTTCTTTGGGTCAAACATGCTAAATTCGATCGGGTTGCACTTTGCGCAGATTGATCATTTGGATGTCTGCTGCGACGACCGATTGCCAGTGGGAACCTTATCCACTTTGCAAGGATATTGGATCATCATCATTGTCATCATCAATTAATACGGCTGCTCACCACTGCGTAGTGGACAGCACTTGTCGTTACCAAACTTTGAGCTGGGATTGCTCAGACAGTAGTAAACCCCTAGAACGCAGCAACTTTGTTTCTGTTTGAAACATGACCATGTGGGGATCGACAGTGGAAGAGGTTCTTTTTGAATCGGGGGTCCTCGTTACACAGTCGACACCATTTGGATATATGTCATGCTAGCCATAATCATAGTATAGTAAGAAAACAGTCATTGGTTTCAAGCATGATGCCACAGCATTTCCTTTTGAAACTAATAGATTTATGCTACAAAAGAGTCGGGGGATAATCAATAGCCAATATAAATTTTGTTTATGTTAGCAATATTAAAATATTCACTTGATTCCACATATTTCTCAGAATCATGCATTTATCTCTTTGGATGGTGCATGTCATTAACTGATTATATTTAGCATAATGATTATCTTATTACCTTAAAAAGTTATAAATAAGCTCATGTACTATTTATCAATATATTGAAATATATAGAAAATTTCACAATTTTATTTTTTATTTTATTATACTTAATTGTATCAATGAGCTGTCAATGGTTAAGAGACGCCATGATTATCACAGCCATAACAACTATCGACATATGTTGAAAAAGAAGACCAAACAAAGATTCCTAGGAAATATCGATCGTGGTTAAGCCTAGCGGCATGTGAGGAGTTGTAAATGCTTATGGATAGGAACAATACATGATCCAAGAAAGCGATTGTGAAACCTAAAACCATGAGTTGCGGTTGCAACTGGCAATTTAAATGTTAAACATTTATAAGCGGTTACACTTTGTAAGAGGCTATATAAGAGCCATGTTGAATCATTGTAGAGGATCCACAATCAACAACACCTATATATCTTTTCAATTCCAGTTTATCGATTTATCAATTCCCTGTACTTGCATTTTACTTTACTCCAGATTTAGTTATCTTTGTTCCATGAATTACTTCCAGTCCGAATAGCAACTGAACCTAATTCAATAAAAATAAAAAATCAGCCTTTGGCGAAAGGTCTTTCGCCGTGTGTTTACAATATCAGGGAAACACTTTGTTATCTTTGTTATCTTTGATTTTAATCATTTCCGAATAACATATAATACATCTGAAGGTCTCACTAACATAAAGGACACGTCATCCCCATAACCTCAGGTGATTACTCTTAAAGATTGATATGCATGGTCAAGGTTGTGACCAAGAGTGTGGATCGTGGCGCAGATCATGCCTTCTTAGATGAAGTTTGTTTAAGATATTTATGTGGTCTAAATTAATTTGAATTTATTGTTTCGATTAAAGTTTTAAAATTAGTTTTTGTTTTCAAAAAATGCTTTATAATTAGTTAAGGTGTCGTATTGTTTTTAGTGGAAGATACCATATGATCTAGTTGTTTTTCTTTTTAATGTTATCGAGGGTTTTGGTCATTTCTCATAATTTCTTTTTGTACTTTCTTTATTAATTGATAATTTCTAAGGTTAAGGTCGCAACAGTATTCATTTGTTATGTTTTGTCTGAACACTCGGTTTGTCTTCTTCAGAAATTACAGAAAATCAAGAGATTTATCTATGTGTACTTTGTATTTGTATGCCGGGTACGTGGCTTGCGAATAGAGACTCGTGTTATTCATTTCCACCCCGTCAATGCTAGTGCTGTCATTGGTGTCTCAACATCAAATCAATTTGTTTTTGGAAAAACCCAACTGGGATACAATAATACAAGTCCGGTCAATTAAGTCTTTGAAGGCATTCGGATTTATTCGGCACTCCTATTCATGTGAACGACTATTTGCGGCCATATTTGATTAAAGGGTAACTGAACTTTTTGGCTCAAATGAACTTTGTAAGTGCATGCAAATTTTCTCATCCATATCTATTCGGTAACCATATATAATACCGAGGATAGGACCCTTAAAATTATTCTAAATAAAGGACATCGAGATTTAAACAAGATAACTCCCCATTTCCAAATCAAATCCTTACTCGATTAACCAACCATTTAGTTATTATAAATAGACCTACTCTAACTTCTATTGTCGAGACAGCCGATTGTCTATATCTTTGTTTTTTTAAGAGGTGTCAAATAGTTTGTATTAAATGAGGGTCGATTTGAAACTCTTAAGGTTATTAAATTTCGAAATGTTCAAAAGTAGAAAACAAAATGATTGTGTTAATTTCTTTGTATGTTATGGCTGGTTCTAATGTGATGACTTTGGGCAGCCAAGACTGGCCCTTCACGTAAGTTCACCATTAACGACCAAAGGAGAGAAAAAAAAAAAAAAAAAAAAAAAGCAAAGGAATGAGGATCACGTGCGTAGTGTCGAATGATTAGTCTATTTTCCACAAACTTTCCAAGTCAAACGTTCCATCATTCTCGCACTAAGTGATCCTCGGGCCTTGGGGGTGCCATTCCTACGTTGGATTTGACTCTCTTTTCATCTTGTCGCCTGCCACCCACATGTATGTTAGAGACGCTAGTATTGCGAAATATCATATTTCCTCAAATCCTCCGTCGAGAGGTAAAGATTTGGAATAATAAAAAATAATAATATTTTTAAATAAATAAATTCCGAATTTTTATAATTTCCAAAATCACTTAATAAACAAAAAGCGCACTCGCACATGCGGGTATCGTGGGATCTAGCCCACCCCAACATTTTCTTTAAACACAACTAGAAAAGGCTCATACTTATGAATTAGCCCATTTCCTCCCAAGTTTCTTATGCAGGACAAGGAAAAGCACCATTTGTTTGTCTTACAAACAAATATCCAATAATAGCTGATGTGCTATATATCTAATTGTGTATGAGAGTTTCGCGTTTTTTTCTTTACCTCTCGATGGAGGATTCGAGGAAATATGATATTTTTCCATGGTACAAAAATATCCTCCATGGTACAACCATCTTTTTAATTATTTTATAAAGAGACTCTGAAAATACTAAAATTGGTATCATGAAAGATATTTGCCCGTAATCATTAGCAACATTGTGGAGTAAATAAATTATTAAAAAAAGTGATATCACTCATCAAAATCCAATTTGATCACTCTATTGATTTAAAGCCATATTTTTCCAACAATTTTAAGGATTTATTTTGTTCAACGATTGAGTTGGAGACAATCAAAATCTTGGTCAAACTGGACCAATTTGATGGAAACAACTATTCTCGCTGGAGGGATAAGATGATGTTCATACTCATTACCTTGAAGATATCCTACATTCTGGATCCTAACTTGGCACCTATTGAAGATTTGAGGACTACTATTGAGAGAGGACAGCCAAGTGTGGAAGCTGTTGAAAGGGTTAATAATGAGAAGAAGAAATGTGAGGAGGACGAATTGTTATGTTGAGGACACATTCGGAATACATAATCCAATAGATTGTATGATTTATTCACTAAGATGAAGTCGGCCAAAGAAATTTGAAATGCACTAGAATTTAAGCACAAAGCAAAGGAGCAAGGTACCAATAAGTATTTAATCGCAAAATATTTTGATTTCAAGTTTATTGATACTAAGCCCTTGTCGAAACAAGTCCATGAATTATAAGTGCTTGTCAACAAAATTCATGCTCTCAAAATTGAAATTCCAAAAACCTTTCAAGTCAAAGCAATTATTGCAAAATTGCCTCCAAGTTTGAAAGACTATAGAGAGGCTAATGTATAAGTTGGAGGACTTCACCTTGGAGCGAATATAGACACATCTTTGTATTGAGGAAGAGTTATGTTTACGTGATGATTCTGTTTTGTATGATTACAAGGTAAATGTTATAAGGAGAAAACGAAAAATCGCCCATAACTTCATGGTAAAAAATAGGCATAAATTTAAGAAGACACACAAGAAGAAGAAGGGTTGTTGTTTTGTGTGTGGCAAACAGGGACATTATGCCAAGGACTGCATTCACTACAAGAGCATATCAAAGGACAAGAACACTCCAATAGTAAAGGCAACTGTGAATTTGGTTGAAGATAATTATGTGGCCAATTTTCGACTAGATTTTCATATATGAAAATTTCTGAATTAATAGTTTGGTGGCTATGGTTTCTAAAATCAATTCTACTTGTCCAATTCAGTTGGTAATTAGTTTTTTGGAGCGACAGTCCATGTGTGCAAAAACAAAGACATGTTCAAGCAATTTGAAAAGATTGTTGACACAAATGTTCAAGAGGTTTTGATGGCCAATAATGCTCTTGCAAAGGTTGCTGGCAAAGGCATGGTGGAGATAGACTTCACTTCTAAAAAGAAGATTACTCTTCTTAATATGTTGTTTGTACCCAAATTTAGAAAAACCTAGTTTCTGTTGATTTACTTTGTAAAAGAGGGGTTTTGGATTTTGTGTGAATCCGACGAGGTTATCCTATCGAAGCATGAGTTGTTTGTTGGAAAGGGCTATATCAATAATGGCATATATCAACTAAGTATCAATAATAATATTGCTACTTCTATTTATATTGTTGAGTCTTTATCTTTATAGCATAGTAGGTTGGCACATATCAATATTCGTTGTTTAAAAAATATGAAAAGGTTAGATTTGATAAATTTCAATGGCTAATTTGAAAAATGTGAAATACGTGCTTAGTCTAAATTAATTAAGAAATCATTTTCTAGTGTGAAAAGAAATTCAAATTTATTGGATTTAGTACATAGTGATATATGTGAATTCAATGGCATGTTATAAAAGGTATTTCATTACCTTTGTGGATGATTGTAGTAAGTATATCGATGTTTATCTCATGAGGTTGAAGGATAAAGCATTTACCATGTTTAAGAGATAAAAGGCTGACATAGAAAATTAGTTTGAAAAGAAAATCAAAGTTCTATATTCAAATAGAGGTAGAGAATATTTCTTATATGAATTTTCTGCATTTTGTAAAGAACATGGTATCATTCATCAAGTTTTGGCACCATATACTCCACAACAAAATGGTATGGTTGAAAGGAAAAATCAATCTCTTGGAGAAATGTTTAATTGTATGCTTTTGAATTCAAAGCCACCAATTAATCTTTGGGGGCAAGCATTGCTTACTGCATGTAATAGAATACCATCCAAGGGAATCCACATGAGCCCTTATGAATTATGGAAAGGTAGCACACTAAACATGTCATACCTTAAAGTGTAGAGGTGTTTGGCATATTATCAAGTACCGGACACCAAGAGAACTCAACTTGGTCCTAGAGTCATCAAAAGTGTCTTCATTGGATATGCTCAAAATAGTAAAGCTTATAGGTTTCTTGACTTAAAGTCAAATGTCATCGTGGAATCAAGAGATGTTGAATTCATTGAGAATAAACATTCTAAAGGTTCTAAAATTATTGAAAATAATTCCAAACCTATAGAAATTCAAATAGATCATCATGAGAAGGAAACAAATGATTCTAAAGACATGGTCGAATCGAGAAGAAGCACCAATTTTAGAAAATTAAAAGATTTAGGTCTAAATTTTATTAACCATGTTTTCCTTGTTGAAGGAAATAGAGATAATAATGTAATAAATAAATTCCCTTTAGTGTTGAACTTAAAAGACGATCTTATTTGTTTTAGTGATGCTATATCTTCTAGAGATGCTTCTTTTTGGAAAGAAGCTATGAATGATGAAATTAACTCCATTATGTTTAATAATGCTTGGGTATTAGTAGATTTACCAAAAGACTCAAACCTATTGGGTGTAAATGGATTTTTAGGAAGAAATATTATTCCGATGGCTCTATCCAAGATTTTAAAGCTAGACCGGTGGCTAAGGGGTATAGACAAAAGGAATGAATAGATTATTTTAATACATATGTTCCTGTAGCACATATAATTTCTATCCAAATTATTTTTGCTCTAGCTTTCATTTATGATATTTGTGTTCATCAAATGGATGTCAAGATTGCTTTCTTGAATCAAGACTCAAATAAGGAATTTACATGGAACAACCAAAGGATTTTGTTTTTCCGGAAATGAATAGAAAGTATGTAAATTGATTAAATCTCTTTATGGGCTTAAACAAGCTCCTAAGCAGTGGCATGAAAAATTTGATTCATTCATATTGTCTAATGGTTTCACACATAATAGTGTTGATAAGTGTATTTACTCTAAATTCTCTAAAGACAATGGTGTCTTAGTGTGCTTGTATGTTGATGACAAGCTTATTTTTGGAATGAACATGACTGGAATTTTTTAGACTAAGAAGCATCTAACTTTCATGTTTAAAATGAAAGATTTGGGTAAAGTAGATACTATCTTAGGTATTAAAGTTAAAAAGCATAATGGAGGTTATTTTTTGAGCCAATGTAATTACGTTGAAAATTGTTAGATAAATTTCAACATCTTGATTTCAAGGAAATAAGCACTCCATTTGATTTCAATATTAAATTAAACTATAATAATGGTAGAGCAATAGCACAACTTGAATATGCGAGTACTATAGGATCTTTAATGTATGTGATTCATTGAAGACCTAATATTGCTCATTCGGTGTGCAAGTTGAGTAGGTATATTAGCAATCCAAGTATAGAATATTGTGGGGCTATTATAGAATTTTTCATTGTTTTAAGAGAGTTAAAAAATTTGGATTTTTCTATAATAATAATCCGACTATATTAGAAAGATACATTGATACTAGTTGGATTACAAGTGTGGGAGATGAGCATTCTACTTCTAAATGGATATTCACACTAGGTGGAGGCGTTGTATCTTAGGCAAGCAATAAATAGACATGTATAACTCACTCAATGATGGAATCAGAATTCGTTACTTTAGCGACAACTAGGAAAGAGGTTGAATAGATTAGGAATTTGTTATCGGATATCAAAATATGGCCTAATCCTATGCCTCCTATTTCTATCCACTATGATAGTCCAACCACTTTAACGAGAGCATATAGGAGTACTTATAATGGTAAGTCGAGACATATTAGTCAAAGACATAAGTATGTGAGATAATTGATTAAAGATGGTACCATAATAATTGTTTACGTGAGCTCAAGCAATAATCTGGCCGATCCCTTGACAAAGGCTTTACCAAAAAACATGGTAAAAATGACCTTACAAGAAACGGGACTAAAAACCCTTTAATTAAAATCATCAGTAATAGTAACCTAACATTTTCTAGAGCATCACTAGTTATAAGATTTAATGGGTAAGAATAAGTTACTGAATATTATTTTTTGATATTGACAAGCCCTGATATGAGAAATAACACTACTAATTGTAAGTTGAATTGAATTCTTAATGAAGTATAGTATAAATTTGTAATATGTTAATAGTAATAGAAACACATGGTAGATATTTTATCTATATGAACTTAAAAGTAGTCCTGTTCTTATGAAAGTTAGGATTGCTTTCTAAAGAGCTCATGAAACAGGATTAAGCACAAGGCCATAATGGTGCAAAGTAATATAGAACTTCTTGCTGAAATAATAGGTTAGTAGATATGTAGTATGTCCAATTTTATTATTTAAAACTATCAGTTTAAAGTCGAGCTACTTATCTCTTTGATAGAGTTTTGAGATACTTGCACTAAGTAAAGGTTTAACTCGAAAGTGACCTTTATATATGTATATTAATCTCACTGAAATTTTGGTTGCATGGTTTTAAAATATTTATTTTTAAAATCTTTATTTTAGAAACAAAGTGGGGATTGTTGGATGTTTGTTTGTAAAACAAACAAAGTGTGCTTTTCTTTATCCCATATAGGAAAGTTGGGGGAAGATGAGCCAATTTATAAGTGTGAGTCTTTTCTAGTGTGTTTAAAGAAAAGGTTGGGGTAAGTTGGACCCCACAATACCCGCATATGGGTGTGCGATTATTAGGCGCACTAAGGGTACGTATGGTAACCATTTTATTTCTATTTCTTGAATAGATTTCTATTCCAGACCTGTTTCTGGAATAGAAATCCATTTGATAAAAAATTTTACTTTTTTATTTCTGAAATAGAAATAAAAAATTGTTTCTCTCTTTCTTCTTCTCACCCGAAGGAGTTTTTTGTTGTCCGCCGTTCACCATCACCACCACCCACCGCCGTTCTGGTTGCTGGTCGCCGGTCACCGCCGTTGCCGCCCCTCCCATTACCGCCGCCACCTAAGCAAGTGAAATTTTTTTATTATCAAACGAATTTCTATTCCAAAAATAGAAATTTTTGTCGTTATCAAAAGTGTTTTTGGCTCGAAACTCTTCTAGAAATAGAAATTGAAAAATCTATTTATCTTCCATAAATCAATTTATGGCTAGAAATGTTATTATTCGCGCCCTAAGCATGCCCATGATTTAATTACCACCAACTCCTTTATTTTAATTTTATTTCGTACAGTTATCTTATTAATCTTTATTATTTGAAGGGTTGTTTTCTGTTTATTAAGTAATTTTGGAAATTATGAAAATTCGGAATTTTATTTATTAAAAAAAATTATTTTTTATTATTTCGAATTTTTTTTATGTGTCTTTTGAAGACAGCTTTTGGAAATTATGCTTGTTTAGTTTGTAATCTTTCTCAAAGGGTTGCATTTATTCATTTTGCAATTTCTTCCGAAGGAATATCATTATTAACTTTATAACATTTCGCAAGAAGTTGCCTATGTTATTTAAGACCAATATATATATGAAATCATTTTCTAGTCTTATTTCCAAAATTACATCCATCTTTTCAATTGTTTCTTAGAGAGACTCTAGAAAATAATAGAATTGCTACTAGTATTTTCATTTGAGATTGTTGTATTTTGGAGGATATTTGCCGGTGACCATTAACAACATTGTAGGGCAAATAAATCCTTAAAACAAGTGATATCATACATCAAAGTCCAATTTGATTGCCCTATTGATTTGAAGCCAAATTTTTCCAACAACTGCACTATGCATCTAAACCATAAAAAGTCCATGACAAAAAAAAATTATTTGCCTAGGTAGTATAGGTCAAAATTAGATTTTCAAATATACGACTTTTCTATCAAGATAAGCTATCATGTTGCGGAATAAAATGAATGTATATATATATAGGGATCGATCTCTTTTTTAATAGTTTATCTATGGGAGTTAGTTGTTGCGTCTTGCTCCATGTCAATCGTGTCAATACTAATGCCAATATCTTGGTCAATAAAAATCAAAGTAAAGTTTGTTTAACATATGCATGTATCACGGTCTGATTTCTCCCATATATATGAGTTGAAAAGTGGGTTCTACATGTTCAAAATGAAGAGCGAGCTGTAAAAATAATTGTGATCCACATTATATTATTAATGGTTTAATAATTATTGAAATACTAGAAGCATTGGCTATGAAAAGTTGCAATTTTTTATGAAGATAGCATATGAAAAGTTACAATTTTTATGAAAATAAAATATAAGAAGTTGTCACTTTTATAAAGATAATATTATGTGTTTTGACGGGAGGCACTTATTTAATACGTCTATTGATAACTTATCAAAGGAGTCTGGTCCTCTCTCTATCCATACTGACAACAAAAGGTTAAATTCTATCATCTATAAGATAAAATATGTTAAGAAAGAAGTAGGTTAAGGGATAGAAATGAGATTTCCTCGTTTCTCCTTTTTCTACAATAATCGAAAGCTCGGGGTTATTGCTTTCTCATGTTATTCCTCTCTCAAGGTTATTGCTATGGATGAAGGTATGACTTAATCCTTCTTATTGTGAATAAATGATGAAGATCTAAGATTCTTTATTCTAAATTTCCACATTACCAATTACATTACTGCTAACATGAGTGATGCGAAGAAAGAGTTGTGTTTACACAAGAAAATTATTAACTTTTGGTTATTATCAACAAGTAATAGACTTGGTTGATGAGAACAAAATTTGCTGAACAGCAGTAATCATCAACAAAAAGAATAGTCAACAAATTGACAAGTAGCGACTTTTTATTAAACTCTTTAAGATAAATGTCCACAACTTGAAGAGTATCGATAACTGAGGAAGTTGTCACAACAAACTTCGGTTATCAGGGATGAAGTTACTAAAATCGAGATTAACATATAACTCCCTAGTAGCTATATTTTCAAATGTTTGAGCTTATTGTGGATAAGTGTTGTTCTAACTTTTTGTAACCACATATAAGATTAGGAAGTTATTTATTTATCTAAATTTAGTAACCACCTAGAGATTATAAGTCATGGCGACATGAAGATATGGAACCAAAAGCTTCCGAGATTTGGAGATGTGGCTAAAACTATGAAAAACTACCTATAAGCAGTTATGTTGTGGACAGTATAAATACTAGTGCTTGTGCACTATAGAAGGCCCTACACAACATATAAAAAACTTGTTATCTTTCAATTATCTTTAAATTTATGAACCTTAGTTATGACTGTAGTTCCTAGATACTTCTTCGTCGATTAAATTTCGACGTGTAACTTCGCTATAATTTGCAAATCTTCACTGTCAATTAAATTCCAGCGTTTCATCTTTATGTCTTCAAGCTTTATCGTTGATTCAATTTTGGAAAAAATTGTCTACTTTTAGTTATGTTCAATTCCCTCATGCACCTATGACATTTCCTATCGAAGTCACCACTAAACCTATCTCCTCTCATAAAAAATCATAGAAGTGGTGAAATATATTTCGTTTGGAATGCAAATTTTCACAAAATAGGTTGATACAACTAATCCAAAGTTGTGTTAAGAGTATTTGTGCAAGTAATTCTTGAATGGGATAATTATCATCTTAAAGGATTTCTAATAGTGGGGTTTGCCCTCACATGGGCGAACTAATCAGGAGCTAATATCGCTTTCTTGATGATGATCATGACAAGTCAAAACCATATCTTTGTGCTAAAGTGATTCATACGCCTCGCTTAACGTCTGAATGTAATAGGTAAATTGTGCATCATATGTCCTGTTTGAGAAAGTGATTTGCTATATTGTGTTTGAGAATGATTTATCAAGGGAAGGCTAGCCTGATGTTCTAGCTCATCAGGCTCCGCACACTCCTCCTTAGCTAGAAAGCTTTTGGCTCATGACACATGCACGCACGAATAACTAGCTGCACATTCGCAAGCTGAGCTTCAAAAGGAACATTCATAAATAAGAATTCTTATTGACTTGATTCTTCACATGCGAGCTTGTCATCTAGGACGGGAGTAGCTATATTGCTTGAGTTACTCTGCCGGGATATGATTTTGAGAGATTCATAATCCAAAAATCACAGTAGTGACCATACTGCTTGAGATCTCAATTGATTGGTTATGTGAGCCCAATCACACTTCATCTCTAGTGCTTGGCCAAAGGGATAAAGCCTCCAAGGACATTGTCCTTTCAGATCTGACACCTCTTCCGCAGCAAATAGCTAGATTGGTCGTTCCGTCGCTCAACCCAATAGAACGAGGCCAGCACGATGGAACGGTCCACATAGCTTTAAATCTATATGGCCTACCTATCGTGCGATGTTTTCTTTTCCCATTCGATCATATCAATGCATGGCATCATACGAAATGTGCCCCCCATGTTTCTTCCTCTTAAAGGACTAAACGATAAGCTTTAGTGTCGATTGCTCTGTTTCGGCGGAACAGCGGATCGAGTGAGTGGAAGGTGAAAAAGAAATTGGAATGTGCGTGTGAAACAGATGCGACACGAACTTCTGGCCGACATCAACTGGGGACTGAAAGCTTACTTTTTAGGGTTTCTTATGTGTTTTCCTTCACGTGGCAAACATGGGCTGGGTGTGTTGTGAGATACCCATCATGCGCGCGCGCGCACAACCCTAAGTGCAGTCGGATGTTGCATGTTTGTTGTCCAACCATAAGAAATTGTAATAAAGTCTCGCCCAATTACCAAAACTAGCCGAAATCATCCTGATTTTGATAAAGGGGAAATGACTCCCTACCAAATTTTGTTGCATGATTGATCGAAGGCATCTCGAAGGCAGCGAATAGCTCCAAAAATCCCCAGCTTTTTCATGAGGTTGGTTTCAATAGTTTAGTTTTGGGTGAGGTCCACGTTAACAAGTTCAACTCCTACTGGCTCAAAAAGAATACTTGGCAAAATGAGAAATGCGGACACCAAGGTTACTGTGTTGGCCGTGAAGGATGATCTGACTGAATAGATAAGACTGCTAATAATGATACATCCGATACCCATTTCTTTAAAAATGATATGCTGTAAAGTTGGATAAGTACATATGTCATCTCAAACTATTTTTAATGTCTTTTTTTTTTTCTATTTGTCGTACTTTAATTCTCCTCACTCAAAGTTTTTACTTTACCTCTTTATAGAACACAGAATTGAACATCATATCTGAAACTAAACATTTCCACCGCCACTCAATTCCCTTACCACTAGGCCGCGTGCCAATGGGTCACTCTCATGGCTTTGCATGGGATAAGATTTGGGACTAGAGAGGTCAAATTGAAAGAGAAAAGTGAAACCCTAAATTAGTGGAGTAGAACCCCATTAATGAAACTAAACATTCCCACCCCCACTCAATTCCCTTACCACTAGGCCGCATGCCAATGAGTCGTTCTCATGGATTTGCATGGGATAAGATTTGGGACTAGAGAGGTCAAATTGAAAGAGAAAAGTAAAACCCTAAATTAGAGAAGGAGAGATGGGTGGTGTGATCAACATATGAGTATGAGAGAGAGAGATGATGATGTTGGTCCCTCGAGAGGCTAACCCCAAAAGCAATCGCTGTGATGTTGATCCTTCGAGAGGCTGACCTCGTCGTGGTGGTCACCCAAGAAAAGCAATCTCTATGGCAATCGCCTTGATAGCGTCGTCATTCAGGACAGCTATCGTTGCTATATCTCGTCCCTTCTCTTTCTTTGAACTTAGTCACGTTTTTCATTTATTCTTATTTCCAAAAAAAATCTTAAGATTAGTGAATCCTATCCAAGCTTATCCCATTTTTAGGTGGGGTAAACTTATTAGGAATATGTTAGGACTACATTCAACAATGTACCAGCCAAGACAATGTCAAATGTTGTTGGTCCCATGAGAGGCCAACCCCGATGTTGCAGAAAAGGCGAGCGATCAAACAATAAAATAGACAGAATAAAGAAAATAAATCGGACACTAGATTTACATGGTTCGGTCATAGAGACCTACGTTCACGGGGAGAGCAGCAACGAATTCCACTATAAAACAAGCGATATATCGAAGATTACACACTCGAGTCACTCAAACACTCTCAGTGTTTCCCAAGCCCCAATTACACTAAATAACTCACGCAGTGTTTAGCCCCGTAATTCCTAATGAAATAATCTCTCAATCTCACACAAATTCTTACCACAAGAATTTAATCGGCTACAAACACTTGAATCTTCTTGGCGTAATTGCTCGAACGAAATCAACGGAGAAATCTTCTCCCAAGCACTCGATGATGAATCAGCGCTTCAAGACCTCTTGCATCAACAATGGCCTAAATCTTCTCCACGCATAGCCGTATATATATAGGGAACTTGAAGACTCTAAAATTCTTGAAAGTCACTCCTACTTGGAATAAGAAATAATAAATTAAGAAACCCACACCTATTAGGATTAGGAAACAAATCAATTTTTTTTCTTTGGGCTCAAACTCAAGACATATTTTCAACAATCTCCACCTTAGCTTGACGTTTGAGCCAATTGACAATTGCTTCAAAATTCGAACTTTGCCGCTTCTCTCCCATAGCCTCCGATGGGCTCAACCACCATAGATATCTTTCAAGCCCAAGTCTCACTTGAACTTTGCCATAATCAAGAATCTCATAAGAACACCAACTCTACATGCACCTTTAACTGCTATACAAGGATTTCTCGACACAATCTCCTTAATCACAGATAAAGCAAAACCATTGTTGCATCCATATCTATCAGGAGATCGAATACATATCTTGTCAATATCAGCAGTTACAGCAAATGTTGGTTTTACAAACTCCACCTTGTTACAAGCACCATCTGTGTTAATTACCACATTAGTACCCGCTACCTCAGGAGTTTCTGGTTGCAACTCCACCTCAAGCTGAACACCGTTCAGATCCGTATAAGCACTGCTATTACCACTCCTAACCAGAAGTACTGAAGACTCGTCAAATGTAACTTCTCTGCCTATAACAGGTGAATTTAACTCCGGGCACCACAACCGATAACCCCACTCACCTTGTGCATAGCCTAGGAATATGCATTTTCTTGTCCTTCCATCGAGCTTGCCATCACTCACTCGAACATAACACGGGCAACCAAATATTCTAAGAATAGAATAATTAGCAACGTTACCTAACCACACTTCTTCGGGAGTTCGATATTTAATTGCAATCGATGGGGATCTATTCATCAGGTAGCTCACCGTACTAAGCACATCCGCTAGGAATCTCCTAGCCATACCAGCACTAAAGATCATTTTGTGGGCCATCTCTAGTAATGTTCTGCTCAACAATTCTGCAACATGTTGTGGTTCATTGGCAATAGTGCGGTGTTCACTATGCCTTCCTTCATGTAGAATTCATTTAATAGTTTCAAGCAAAACTCCATACTATCGTCAGTCTGCACCTGCTTGATCATCTTACCAGTCTCCTTTTTTATCAAAGCTCTCAATTGCATGATCCTGACAATAGCATCAAACTTGTACCTAAGTACAAACACCCACATCTTCATCAAGTAATTATCAACAACTGTTAACATATATCTGGCACTCTTCCTAGAAGGAAATCACGATAACCTGCAAACATTCAAGTGAAGTAACTCTGCAATTTCCGTGGTTTCTTTGACTATCATACTAAACTGCACTTTCCACCATTGATATAAATCACAGTACCTGCATACATTCAATTTGTTAGCAACATAACCACATAGCATATTTCTTTCACTTAAAACCTTTAGGCTTCTCTCATCAATGTGCCCCAAACGCATATGCCACAATTCGGACTCTCAAATAGATGCTTCTGACGTCTCTACAGCGAAATCTGTCATTGTCTCACCTTGAAGCTCATATAGGCCATTGTGCTTGATTCCTTTCATTATCACTAAAGTACCTTGAACAACTTTCAGAACTCCATATTCTGAAAAATACCAACATCCAGCTAAATCCATGGCACTCAAGAAAATTAAGTTTTTCTTCAACTCTAGAACGTGCCTCACTCCAGTCAATGTCCTCATAATACCATCATGCATTCTGATTTTAATATCGTCAACACCTACAACATCGCATTCAGCGTTGTTCTCCAACTGCACTTTACTACCATCTGTGCACTGATAAGTAGTAAACCAATTTCTATTTGGTGTAGCATAAAAAGAACAATCAGAATCCAGAATCCATCCATCAAACGATGAATAATCAGTGACAGACAAGACATAATCGGCACTATTAGAATTACCAACAACTATAGCTGTAACATCATCTGCGATATCAACCAAAATTTCCTTACCCTTCTCATTCTTCAGCTTAAGGCAATTTCTTCAAAGATGCCCCCTCTTGCCACAGTTCCAATAAACAACACCACAAGTCCTTGACTGGCTACATTTGTTCATGTTCATACTACCACGTGTATTAGTTCTTCATCTGTTTTCACCTACTAAAGTAGTAGATATGGGTTCACCAGATTCTCTTCTACAAATATCCTCACTTAGAATTAAATTTCGAACCTCTTCAAATGTTAAGCTTGTTAACCCAGAGGAATTACTAACAACAATAACAGTAATATTCCAACTATCAGGCAATGAGGAAAATAGAATCAAAGCACATATCTCATCTTTAAAGTCAATATCAATTGAACTCAATTGACTAACAAGCACATTGAATTCATTGATATGATCTGCAACTGACGCACCTTCTCTCATCTTCAAGTTAAACAGACGCCACATCAAATATACCTTATTGATTGCAGAGGGCTTCTCATACATATCCGATAGGGCTTTCATCAAACCCGTAGTGGTAGTTTCCTTCACAATGTTAAACGCGGTGTTACGAGCCAACGTTAGCTGAATAACACCTATAACTCGTCTATCCAGCAATTCCTAGTCAGCTTTCTTCATCGTTTCTGGCTTCTCGCCTGATAGGGGCATGTGCAATTTCATTTGATAAAGATAATCTTCAATCTGCATCTTCCAGAAACTGAAATCATTCCCATCAAATTTGTCGATTCTCATTTTTACTTCTTTTGTCGCCATCAATTCACTTCAACTCAGCCAAGCCTGGCTCTAATACCAATTGTTGCGGAAAGGGCGAGTGATCGAACAATAAAATAGACAGAATAGAAAATAAATCGGACACCAGATTTACGTGATTCGATCGTAGAGACCTACATCCACGGGGAGAGCAGCGACGAATTTCACTATAAAACAAGCGATACAACGGATATTACACACTCAAGTCATTCAAACACTCTCAGTGTTTCCCAAGCCCCAATTACACCAAATAACTCACGTAGTGTTTAGCCCTGCAATTCTTAATGAAATAATCTCTCAATCTCACAAAGGAATTATACACAAATTCTTACAACAAGAATTTAATCGACTACAAACATTTGAATCTTCTTGGCGTAATTGCTCAAATGAAATCAATGAAGAAATCTTCTCCCAAGCACTCGATGATGAATCGGCGCTTCAAAACCTCTTGCATCAACAACGGCCCAAATCTTCTCCATGCATAGCCGTATATATATATATAGGGAACTTGAGGACTCTTCAATTCTTGAAAGTCACTCCTACTTAGAGTAGGAAAGAATAAATTAAGAAACCCACACTTACTAGGATTAGGAAACAAATCAATGCTTTGGGCTCAAACTCAAGACATATTTTCAACACCCGTCATGGTGGTCACCTGAGAAAAGCAATCACAATGGCAAATGCATTGATAAGGTCATCATTCGAGACAACTTCAATGCTATCTCTTGTCCCTTCTCTTTCTTTGAACTTAGTCACATTGTTCATTTATTCTTATTTCCAAGAAGAATCTTAAGGTTAGTGAATCCCATCCAAGCTTTTCCCATTTTTTGGGTAGGATAAACTTATCGGGAATATGTCGGGACTACATTCCATAGTGTATTAGCCAAGACAATGCCAAATGCATAATAAGCAACCATGTCCAGCATGCCCAACATAGTCATGTTTAAAAGTAAATGAATCCTCTATGTGCGTCTTTTTCAATTTCAGAAATCTGTATACCTTGAGCCTATAATTTGTAGTCAAGATAAAAGTTGAGGTAGGACAATATTTACTATATCTTATATTTGGTACCTACCCAAAACAGGATAAAGTCATATATAAAAGGGATATAGCTTAGATAAAATTATTTTATAGGAAAGGTAAGATAAATATGGGTAGGATTTCTTATATTTATGGTATAAAACCTATTTTCAAACTTCTTAAATAATAAAACTAAAATAATAATTAAATATAAATAATATTTGAATTATCATACTAAAAAGAAATCAAATTAACAAAAAAATAATTTTTATTTTTATTTATATATTTGAATTTCTATCTACTCTATAATATATATTTTGTGTTTTAATTTAATATATATTATTAAATATTTTAGGTATAATAGTATAGTTTATTATTTGATAAAACTTTTATTAAGGAATCATGGAAGGGAATAAAAAAATTTAAAAATGGAAAAATAATTTAAAAACAAGTAAATAAAAATGAAGTAGAAAAACCTTGATTTTAAACCAATTAATTCAAACTTGAAAATGATCTTTTTGATTCTCGAAGAATGAGGGGTGATGAAATTTCTTTTAAAAAAACTACCTTTTCCTTCTCCTTCTCCTCATCTCTGGTTCATATGAAATCTTCACGGCTCTTTCATAATTTTTTTTAGTTCATGTCAAAACTTCACGAGTCAAAAGAGTAAAAATTTCTTCTTCTTTGTAATTCTATAATTCACGTCAAAGGTGTACAAAAATAATAAGAGAGTCGAAACTCCTCCGTAACTTTGTGGTTCATGTTGAAGTTTCACAAAAGTAGTGAGAGAGTCAAAGCATTATGTTTTTCATAATGGCAAAAATAAATGATCATATTTTTTCTCTCTTAATATTTTTGGCAGTGAATTATGAAAAAAATTTCAAATCTCCTTTTGTGCAATTTCATGATCATTTACACTAATATGTCGTAAAATACCAAATGACGAGATGATAGGATATGAAAATATCTAGTTTTGTTATTACAATTCACTAAATAATGAATAAGATATAGCAATAACCCTATATTTCATATCATATATTTTCCAATCCTATCCTAATTAAAAATACAAATGAATAAACACAGCCTGAAGGGTTCGATCAAATAATAAACATGTTCATTTAACTCCAACTTTGTAATGAAATAAGAATATTTTCTGTGGCGATCCCATTGACTGAAGAATTTTCTGTTTTGGCTTCTTTTTTCTCCATGTTTTCCCCAAAGAAGATACTATTCAAGCATATCTTACCACTCAAGGAAAATTGTCCAAAAAGTGCTAAATTTATTGTATGTTTGTCAATTCAGTTTTATACTTTTTAATTTTGCTAATTGAGTCCTAAACCATTTCACGTTTTGTTAATTGAGTATATCTAGTCAATTTTGGTTGAAAATAACTAATGTAGACACCGACCGTCATACATGGCATGGTCAATGTTGATATGGATTATTTTGAATAATATAATTAATTTTCAAAAAAATTATTTTTTTTTTTTTCTTATGGTTTCCCTCTACTAGGCTCATCCATGGTTGGTGGAGATTGATGACCTCAGGTGAGGACCACCCTTGCCTGATTGAGTGAAGGAAGCCCTTGCTAGCCTTGGGCAAGGGACACCCTTGTCAGCCACAAAGGGTCAACTTTGCCAACCAAGGCTTAGGTATCCCTTGCCCAAGGCCAGTGACCTTTGCTAGCCATCGACAAGGCCCAACGATGGCCAATGGAGGGACAAATGTAATAAGAAAGGAAAAAAAAATTATTTAAAATGATTAAAAATTGTTCACATTATCATCGGTCATGCCATGTAAGATGGTCGATGACTAACATCGACATCAGCAATTTTTGGCCAAAATTAATCGAATTGACTTTATTGGCAAAATGTGAAATTATTTAGAACTTAATTGGTAAAATTGAAAGTTTTAAAACTAAATTAGTAAAAATATAATAAATTTAGAACTTTCTAGACAATTTTCCCAACTGCTTAGGGTTTCTTATCTAAGCTACATACAATTTATTTCCTTTCTTATATGTTATAGTTGTCAAAATATCGAATAGATAAAAGTTTTGTAAATTGTTTGGCCTAATATACAATAGATAAGCAAAATATTATCCATTTTTGTATGATCTAGATATATTGTTTCTCTATTTTTCTATAATTTTTTATCAATTGTATGAGAGCACCTCAGGTTATATGCATTATTCATTCATTTTTAATTTCAATAGAATTATAAATTAAATGAGCAATCTAACTATCATGATCAATTTCCATAATAACATAACCATCGGAAGAAGTATACTTCAAGTGAAAAAGCTTGGCACGAGTGGACATATAAGTGCCAAAACTTTCAAAATGTATACTTATGTCACTTTTTTGAAAAAGTTGACACTTAAATGCCAACTTCGACGAAACTTGTTAGTCACCGGAAATCCGACTTGACTGATCTACATAACTATTGAAATTCTGATTCTACATAACTATTGGAAATTCAATATGATTCGTCGGAAATCTAATGTAGTTTATTATTGACACTTAAGTGTTCTTTTCTTTTTCGATTTTCATATTTAAGTATACTTTTTGAAAGTTTTGACATTTATATATCCACTTGTGTCAAGTTTTGATACTCGGAGTGTCCACACCACCATAAATATCTAAAACTAAGATGCTCAATTTAGTTAAATTCGTGCGTTTAATTAATTAAATGTATAACTGTTATTTTTTGGAAAAATATATGCATTGCTAGAGGGGCTAGTAATTATAAAAACCAAAAACAAAAAAAATCCTCGGCTCGCCAGTCTGCAATCCACCCCATGCCACGTTTCAAGAAGGCCAAAATTAGTAATAACCAATATGCAGTATTACCATTGCTTGGCTGTGGTAAGTGCACTAGAAAAGGGAAATTATAAAGAGAAAAGAAAAGACAATAATAAAAAGAAGAAAAGAGGTCAAGTGGATAAATCGGGAAATTCAGGTAGAAGAACACTAGAGTGCCACAACTTTCATACAGTGCTCACTTTGATGTAGTATCACAAATTTAAAAAAATGTTCACTTGAGTGCCACTTCCGATTTGCTCATTAGAAAAGCTAACGTGACTATCGAAAAACTGACGTAACTTCCGATAGATAATATTTTAATTTTTTCTTTTTTTTTTCTAGAGCTGGTAAGGGCTATCTTGACCCTCGCTGGCCGCGGAACCCTCGCCCAAATTGGGCGAGGATCGCCTTGCCATTGGCTATGAAGGCCTTGGGCGAGGTCATCACAACCTCCCCCAAGGCTAGTGAGAGCCATCGTGGCCTTGCCCAAGGCCTTTGCAGCTAGATCTAGGCAAGGGTCGCCTAACCCTCACCATAGCCACCATAGGTGAGGTTGCGACGGCCCTCACTAGCTTTGGGCGACTCATCGCCAAGAGTTGGCGAAGGCCATCGCGGCCTCACTAGCAGTTAGCAAGGACCCAATGGCCTCAACCGTGGCGGCTACAACGAGGGCCAGGCGACCTCGCCCAAATCTAACTACAAAGGCCCTAGGCAAGCCACAACAGCCCTCACCAACCTCGAGGGAGGCCATGATAGCCTTGCCCAATTTGGGCAAGGGTTCGGCAGCCAGCAAGGGTCAATGGTGGCCCTTGCCGAGCCTAGGAAAAAAAAAGCAAAAAAAAATTCAAAAATTTTTAAAAATCAAAAAAATTAATTAAAATATTAAAATATTGTCCACCGGTAACCACATCAGCTTTTCTAGAGGGAAAATCGAAAGTGGCATTCAAGTGAATTTTTTTTCAAATTTGCGGCGCTTAAATGAGCGAAAAAAAAAGTTTTTACATCACAGTGAGCACTATACGAAAGTTATAGCACTCGTAATATTCTTCTACCAAAAATTTACGTATTGGTCTCCAAAGTTTGTCTTCAATTCCAGTTTGCCCCTCAAAATTTATTTTGCATCCTTTTGCCCTTAAACTTTTACAACCCGTGGTAATTTGCCCCCAAGATCAAGTAAGCCAAATCGCTCGAATGCATTAAATGGAAACGTTTCATTTGTATCGAATTTCCACCCTTCTTTCCTATGACACGTGTTGAAGGATGGATTCAATTCCATAAGAAGTATTCGCAATGAGGATTTGGCAAGATGCGGGTTTTGAAATTACAAGGGGGCAAAAGGAAAACAAAATAAATTTAGAGGGCAAATTGATATACAATGCAAAATGCAGGAGCATAGTGCGCTTTCCGGTTTATTTTATTCCTGCTTGAGATATGGTCGTTGTCTAGGTTTTTGCAAATATCAACCTCCCTAATGGGGATGGAGATCTTCATGCATAATAGTATAAAAAAGTTTAAATCTATTTTACGGTGATTAATTCAATCAAAAACTTTTCAATTTGACTAATTTAGTTTTTAAACTTTTCAACAATTTTCAATGCAGTCCTTCCAATCAATTTTGGCTAGAAATTGATGATGTGAACACCAATCTTTCTATATGGCACAACTAGTGTTGAGTTGGATAATTTTTGTAACTTTAAAAAAAAATTGAAATTTTTGTAATTTTGTTTTTTCTTTTATTTCTTTGTTTTTTCACTATTCACCTTCCTAAAAGGACCAGCAAGGATCACCAAGGCCTTACCAATGGCCGGCAACCCTCAGCGACTATAGGCAAGGGCCGCGGAACCCTTGTTGGTTGCTAGGCAAGGGCTACAATAGCTTTTACACCTTGCCTCGGCTAGTGATTAGCAAGGGCCGCGGAGCCCTTGTTGGTTGCTAGGCGAGGGCTACAATAGCTTTTACACCTTACCTCGGCTAGTGGTTAGCAAGGGCCACAACGCCCTCACTTGTGACTAGTGACTAATCAGTTGCTAGCCATGTATATCCCCTCAATTTTTTAGAAAAACAAAAAAAAAAAGAGAAAGAAAAAATTCATAAAATTATTAAATATATAAAAGTTGTTCACATGAACGCCACCCATGCCATGTGGGTGGTAGGCGCAAATTGAAATGCCGCATCAACACTTTTCAATCAAAATTGATTGGAATAACTTAATTGGTCAAATTGAAAAGTTCAGATTGAATTGACCTTCGTACACTAGATTTAGGCATTTTTGGACAATATTCTCAAAATTTCATATTAAGTACCATTTAAATCCATAATTTATAGGGATAATTAAAAAAAAAGTCATAAACCTATTGCATTTATTCCAATTTAGTCATAAAATTTTCAATTTAGCCAATTTAGTCCTAAACCTTTTAATAATTTGTCAATATTACAATTGGTCAATTTTTAGCCACAAATCGTTGATATGGATGTTGGTCATTCTACACAAACCAACACTGATGTGGATAATTTTTAAAATTTTTAAAAATTGTCTCAAAATTTTTAACTTTTTAAATTTAAATTTTTTTATTTTTTATTTTTCTTCTTTAATGAGGCGACGAGGCCAGCTTGGGTGACCCTCTCTAGCCATTGCCAACCATTACTTGAGACTAGACATTAGCAAAAAGGAAAAGGAAGAAAAAAATAAAAAAACTTTTAAAAAATTGTCCACATTAGTAGTAACCACACCACATAAGACTGTCAACATTGATTGAATTGCTATGTTAGTGTTTTTAAGCTAAAATTGGTTGGAAGGATTATATTAGAAAATTGTCAAAATTTTTATTATTGAATTTGCTCGATTAAAAAGTTTAAGGTTCAATCAGCACAAATGCAATAAATTTATAACTTTTTGGTAATTTTCCTTAATTTATATGGTGAAAAATTTCAAAACAAATAACATTCATGTGGACCAAAGGTTGGAACGATTTTTTTTTTTTTTGGGTCAGACAAGTTGGAACAATTGAATTGCTTAACTCGACATTGCAATTACCACCTTTTTATATAGCCCTCAAACGAAATTAGAGAAAATTCAATCTAATATACCACATAACGAATACTAAATATCTAAATGATCTGGATAATAAATGGTGTATCCAATATTTTCATAATATCTAAAAGATATCTTTAACACCGCGCAAGAACAATTACTACGTTTGCGATCCTTGCACTCGAGAATTATGATTTACATGTCAACATACAAAGTAAGAACTAGATTCATGGTTGTTTCATGGGAAAATTGAATAGTAGAGCAGACAAAGTAAATTAGTATAGAGACTCATTTTTACCAAAAACATTGTTTTCGATATATGAAATAATGGTCCTGAAGGCTATGAGAGTACTTTAGATATTTCGTAGTTATTTTTTTTGGTCAAATGATATTTCCTAGTTTACAATAATAACCATTCATGTAAGCAAATACAACCTTTTCTAATGAGTAGGTAATCATTAAAATGTAAGTGTTAATTTGTTTTCAAAATAGATTATGCAAACTGCAGTGTTTAGCATGGATGAGTTCCCCAACGTTTCTAAAATTATGTTTAGACCCGAAGTTCTACAAAAAGTTTACAAGTACATCCATAAACCTTGACCCCCAAAATATTTCAAGTTATTTGGCATCTCAAAGCTTAAGAAAGTATTATTTAAAACTTTCAATAAAGGAACTTTCAATTGAAGAGCTATATCATGCAACCATGGCAATCATTAATTGCAAAATGAGGAATACTGAGTGATTCTTTTTTCCAACTTGAGAAATAATTTACTTCGCCTTATACCAAAAATATTGCACTTGTTAGTCATCGCTGGTCATGTTAGTCCATAATTTTTTATTGATAACGTTAGCCCTGTGTTTGTTTAAAGATGTTAGAAGACTATTGTGCCCACACTTTGAGTCTAAAGTGCAACATAAATTTTGGGAAGGAAATCGTTATGCTGAATAGCTTGCTAATCTTATAATCAATAAGCACTCGAATATTAGTTTCTTTTCATTATTTTCTAGAGAGTTACTTCATGTTTTATTAGATAATAAAATAGGGATAGTAGATTTACAACTTTAAATTTTTGTATTTGGCTTTAACCCTTTTTCATTACAATACATAAATAAATATATATATATATTGCACTTTATTGTATGATCTATAGTTATTTCGGAAAAAATAATAATTGTTAAAAAAAATTGCATAGTCAATTCATTCGGAGAGATTCTTAAGAAATGAACTCTATTTTGTTCTAACAAGAGTCGAGAGAGATTGATTCAGTAGGAAAAACATCGAGCTATTATCCCAACTTTTTCTTATCCGATCGCATATAAAATTCAAAAAGTTATGCGCTGCTGACTATCTATGCTACGAAATACATATATCCATAACGATCAGCAAGACAAATCTAGAATTGAAATTTCCACAAGTTAAAAAGCTTTAAGAAACTCATCCGAAGCGGCTACTATGTAAATCGTGTATTGTGTTGGGGGGTTATATCATGAAAAAGGAAAAGTTGAGGGAGGATACCATAAAAAGCGAATCCAAGCCCAGGGGCGGGGAGGTTGTCCACCGTCCACAAATTGCACAGCGCAAGCAAAGCAGAAGCTTACAGGAAGCTTCAGTTCTTCTCTTCCGTCTCCCACGTTTTCCAGAGAAACCATATGTTCTTTGCAGAAACACATGCTAACCATAACCATCGACATCGTCTTTTCGCTTTGCTGGAATCAAGGGCCAAAAGCAAAGTTCAGTGCCGGCAGCACCTTCGCCTTGAATTTCTACGTTCGCGTGGGGACATGGTGTTTCCACTTCTTTGGGTGCTTTTGACTAATCGGGATCGGGAGATGTCGTGCGTTAGTTAAACAACTACTCTGGTCTGCGTTAATATGGTTCATAGACGAGACGTCTTGGACGCTGAGTCACGCACTCATTTCAGTTTGAATGAGCCGATCGTGTAATTGAAAAAAATATCACGGACGTGCATCCCAAAGCCGACCTCGGCGATTTCACCGGACTGATCCGGGTAACACGGGCTCTAAATCAAGGCATTAGCTATGGAATAGACCCCCGTATTTTTGGTGATGAGCCGCTCTTGGCTTAGTTATGGATGTAATGGGTTATTTATAACCCGATCTCTTTGTTGTTTTTCACCGGACTGATCCGGGTAACACGGGTCGTTTTAATACAATCTTACCTTACCAAAAAAAAAAAAAAATCAAGGCATTAGCAATTGAAAGAACTTCATTTCATGTCGGTATATTTATTCGGGTTCTTCTTCTTAAACGGGGTCCACGAGCCTCGTTGCAAATTTAATGACGGAATAGTTGCATCAGCATGAGTAGTGGTGAATGGGATTGAGAGAAGCTAAAATGTTTTAGACTTTTGAGTTCCGATAAGTAGTTCATGGACCGTGTCGAGATTTGTATAATGGCGAACGGTTCCGAGTTAAGAGTTCCTCTGGACCAACGCAACACTAACCACTTTCTTTCTTGATGGGTAAGTTTGACAACTTCGTTTCGCTTGAGAATTGCAAAATGCTCACCGAAGATGTTAACAGGAAGCATTGGCCCAAAAGAAATTGTTAGTGACGGGCTATCTTTCACAGCAAAGCCCACCGGAGAAGCCGGTCCAGCAAAGATTCCACCGCTGGCAACCCACCAATCGATGAGTGCCTATATCGACGCCGACACTCCAACAATGGCCGAACGGCCAAGGCACGAGGCAATGTTTTTATGTAGTCTTTATCTTTCGTTTTCCGGACTGTGCATTTAGATATAAATAGTAAATTTCATTATGCGGAGGTCTCCATCACGTTCAGCATTTCAAAGAAGAAATGAGCACTGACAATAATTGCACATATGCCCTAATTCCGCTCTGTGCCACACTACCATCAGTCGATATGGGTAGTCTCAATCCCACCTTTTCTCATCTCAAGGTGAACGTCACTCTCAACACAAAAGGCTACACATGGATGGTTAGTTTTTAATCGAACAATAATCACGCGCAATCTGTTCATCCAGCATTTCTTGATCAGTGCTCTAAATTACCAACCATGTCGGTAATCCTAATGCGCCAATGAGCGAAATTGGAACAGTAAGCCTTCTCCATCGAAGGAGACAATGAAGCTGAGGTCGAGGGGAAGAAGATGAGAACCACTCAATTTGGCAATCTCTAAGTCCCCACTCGACGATGGAAGATTACAACCACTAGTCCAGAAGCATAAAAAGGGTCATAAGCAAAGTGCCTCTTTTTCGATCTTTACAACGTTTTGGCAAAATACTATTACATTCCCATGAGTGGAGCACTGGGAATCAAGTGGACTACAGATACTCGCACATATTCTCTCGTGACTAAAATACACTAGGCCACTAGAGTTCTCCATCATGTTCATCAAGCAGAAACGAATAACAGACAGCTGACGTGGTTAGGAAGGACAGGATCATACAGGCCCATACCTTGGTAGTAATGGCTACAAGGCACTGCATGCTCCGTGACAACAAACATCTGCACGAGCATCTTAGATGCACTCGGCCCTTCAGGATACTTGTCTGCAAAAGGGCTCATCCAATCAACGCCTTGGAAAATAATCACAAAAGGATCCAAGTCTACGACGTATAGGAAATGATCCAAATCTGCTCTTGTACGGGTAGAAGTCAATGTCAGCCTTTTGTCTCGATTAACTCGGCTCCCAAGTTTAGAGAACCGTCTTTCATCAACTTCAAGCTTAGGCTGTTGAATCTCCCTCTTGAATAGTGACGAGAAGCTTTTCTCCAGTCTGTTCCCGTTTTCATCATTGCAACGAATTCTTCATAGCTAATTTTCCCGTCCTGCAGTGACAGAAGATCGTATTAGTGCTAAGTGTTCAAGATTAGAGCCTGTCCATATGCATTTGAGTATGTCCCGAGTCTCTTGACCTTGTCCTTGTCCACTTCCTGGAAGATTTCATTAGCCAGGTCACTACAATCATCCGCCCCATCTTCCACTAGAGATTCACGTAGCTCATCAGGTTCAATGAAAGAATTGCCATCCTTGTCAAAGTAGGAGAAGGCTTTCCGCAGGTGCTCATCATTTGCCATCCTCTGAAGATGGAGTGAAATAGCAAGAAACTCTCCATAGTCCAGAGACCCTTTGCCATTAGCATCCACCTGTTTCCAACAAGCTCACCCATTCAACATGTAAAGAGACATATATGTACTTAGGAAGGATGATTGAAAAAAGTATGTCAACAGACTGCATGACCGAACTTTTAAGCAGGAGTTAAAAAACCCAATGAATATATCAAATGAGTACAATTCAAGTAAAGAAGCACTTTTAAAAATGATCGTGTTTTTACAATATAAGTTTAAGTTGCCTTGTGGTTGAAAAGGGTAAACAGAGGAAGCTTAACTTGCCAGCATGAATTCCCTTAATTAATGTCCTCAGGGCATAATTTCATATCAAAAGGTCAAAACACAATAAACGCCTTTTTAGCCAAGCCATGTAGGATTTCCAAGTGCAAAATTCAAAGAGTAGCTTTTCACATGTCCAACTACCTTGGAAACCATAAAATCCAAAGGAAAGAGAAGAAACTAAGAGCAGCACTGTTTCAGCATTGCACTTTCTTATGTAGATCACAGACTAGAAAATACCAAGGATCAGTGGGGACAATTAGAAAGTCTAAAGGCCTGCCTTTTAGCTGCAGGTGAATCTGTACCAGCTTAAACAGGGGATTTTGATGGTTCTTGTTCAAAGGTTCAATGATGGGTTGTGAGTTTTACATAGAGAACCCACATATTATTACATTTAGCTGCTTTTGTAAGACAGACGGACAGTTTGAACTGTCACCTAAGGCTAATGACCAGAAAGCTATTACCTGAAGAAAATCTTGCATGTAGAGAAAATCAGGTTCACAAAACCAGTGAATTCACTAGGCATCCAAAAATCTGCTGGGAGGGCTATACTGAATGAATTCCCAACATCCCTTGAACTTCTGTTCTACAATTTTATTTCAGTAAATAACTTTCAGTTATATCAGCACTGAGACCAGAAAGTTTTTCATGAAAGTGGAAGTGTTTCATTCCTATTGGTGCAACTGGGCAAGAAGGCAAATTTCAGCCCACACTTCTTCCTCACTGTCTCATATCCATGATGGAACCAGAGATGAGAACCTCAAATTATATCTTTATTGGTGATACACTAAGAACGCTTTACCTATAATGCATTAAATCTGTTATGCTTGTACCATCCGCCATGTATGTTGAATATCCTATAATTCTCACCTCCAGCAGTTCATAATGCTCAACTTAATAAAAAGAACAGTATGCACATACAAATGGTAGACCGAGATACTCTCAAACAAAGAGAACATTCATAGACCAGAACAAGCCAGACTAAGTTCCTGATAAATAAGCAACACATTCAAAACCAGACAGACAGAAAAGCCCAACAATTTGTGTTTTAACTGGTTTGACCCCAGTATGACAGAATGATGACATCTTGAGATTAGTTTACTGGTATATATGTATTTTTAATCTTGGAAAGAAAATATCGGATCATAAAGTTGGATAGGACATGTAAGAAAAATTACCAACTTGACCCTTAGCTTAAGTGTTATATTGCGCATGCTTCTGGGATTGTTCTAGTTTGAGTCCCCCAGTACTCTCAGTTTTCACTTTTTTCACAAGGAATAACTCACTCTTATGCTATACATGTATATGTATTAATATTTCTGACAGAATTGAAGGGTGTCAGCAAAAGTGGCCCAGCTTCAACTCTGCCATGTTCTCCAACATCTTTTTGGAAATGTCATATCCAATCAAACTTGGTCAAATACTTTGCTGGATTTTGAACAGTTTCTGAACCAAATAGAAGAAATAAGAAAGCAAACTGACCAGTTCAACTGGTTGAACCGACTGGTCCAGTCTGGATTTGGAAGCATTGGTTCATAGGTCACCATGCCTCCATAAACAAGATAAACTAGCTTGTAGCATCATCAAATATGATGAAACCAAACAAATACTTAAAATATTGTCCAATCAGGTGGTATTACAACCAAAGTAGAGATCAAGAACACTCACAGCTTCAATGAGCGTCTGAACATCAGATTCAGCAAGTTGAGAACCAAAATTTCTCAGCCCAGCTTTTAATTCCTCAATTGAAACTATACCATCATCATCAGTGTCCATCTTCTTGAACATGTCTTTTATGTCTCCAACTTCTTCAGCAGATAGGAATTCAGCAATCACCTATAACAAAGGCCCATCCATCTTACTCGCCAAAGAACACTTGAATGAAGGAAGAATATATCAAATAGGAACATCCAACTAACCCTCAGAGCCTTTCTTTTGAATCTGTTCATCATGGAAAACTGTTTTAACCTCGATTTGACAACATCTCCTAGTGGGACATTAGGAGCCTTCTTAGCATTTTGGAGCCAAGGATGCTCTGCCAGCAAGACAGCATGTAAATGACAACTATCAAACTCTGAGGGAATGAGTTACCACACCATAGTTACACTTTACAGTATGTCAAGTGTTACCCAAGACATTGACTTTTTACTATTTATTTCCCACACAGCTCAGCTTTTAAAAGTGAGATATGACATTTCAGCATTACCATCTTCTTTAGTCTGAACAAAATCAACACCACATGAACTTTCTTCGCAACAACATTGCATTAGGAAGACATCTTCTAACCCCAGACAGTGCTATGAAATATCACATAATGTAGGAATATTGGCAACTTTGACCAAAAATAAAAAGCAAAATGTTTGGAAGCATGGTGCTGGACTTTGAATTAACAAGTTCAACCCTAACAAAAACCTAAAACTACATAGACAACCTGAACACAGAGTTGAGCAATATTTAACCATAGGAAACAAAAGATTGCCAAGTCAAAACTTTCTTAAATAAATCTGCAACCTTTATTCCATAACATCCATCAGAAACTCCCACTTACATTCACATCTCTATTCTTGCCCCATACACTTCCTAAAATATAAATATAGTAGTGTGAAATTCACAAGAACAAGCTTAACCTAATGCTTTATACATTCTGGCTAGCAGAAAGATACAAGGAACGAAACCTACTGTGATTTTTGTTTCTGCAGATACACGTCACCCTATGCAGAGGCCTAAAATGAGAAACTCTAAGAAAGTTAGGCAAGTGTCAGCAGCAAGCCTGAAGATAGAGAGAACTTAAACATCTCTATTTGGCAGTATTCCATTGAAACATGTATAAGATCCAAGCACTCAATAACAAGTTGAAAGGAGCTACATACATACCCAACAGAAAGACCAGCAAAGCCCCAAAGAAGAAGGGGGGGAGAGAGAGAGAGAGAGAGAAGAAAATTGAGTACTAGAATATTTTCATGTAGAAAAGAGTGGAATACCAAGTACTGCAGTAGCAGTTAATCGACGATTCGGATCCGGTTCCAACATTTGCCTGACTAAACTCTTAGCGCCTTCTGAGACACTTGGCCAAGGATCCCGTTTAAAATCTATTAATCCACGTAGGATGGCCTGCGCAACACCTTGCTCGGACTCTGCATCACATGTACACTTTTAGCAACCAGACAACACTTAAAATGGGTATTGAGAGCATAACAAATGTAATCACAGAGAGGAAAGGAGTATGCAGAATCTTGAGATTAGATTATTAAAAGCACAAAAGTGCTTAGGTGCCAAAAATCAAAAGCTAGAAAACACATGTGATGCCTGCCTGTGCTGTATTAAAACCAACATAAAAACAGATGGAAATAACTGAGCAATATTACCAGCCCAAAATGGGGGAACCCCACATAACAGAATATAGAGAATGACACCAGCACTCCATATGTCTATCTCTGGCCCATAATTCCTCTTGAGCACCTCTGGAGCCATGTAATAAGGACTCCCAACGATCTCTGAGAACTTCTCACCTGGAACATTAGGAATTAGGAATGTCTAGAACAAGTCTACTTTGAATAACTATAATCAATAGAAGGTTCATAAAAATCTAGGCAAGTTCAAATTGAACGGCTTTCTAAGTTGTCCATAGCTTAACAAGTTCAGCAATCATATTCTTTTAAATTAACCGTCATGTTTGTTGCATTTAAATCCAATTAAAAGGAAAATGGGGGTAAAGATCTGCCAGTGCGTGAAATCATGAGGGGGGACTTTTTGGTGAGATCAACTTTCTCAACATTTTAACTGATGTTACTCTCCAACCCAAAAAAAAAACCTAATGTTACTCAATTAGATGAAGAAAATGCCAACCCACTCCCAAGCCAAAAACTCTGAAGATTGAAACAAATTCAAAAGAATTAATTTGGCTGAGGGCAGGTTCAGTTTTGAAGAACTGAAATTCCTGCATGACAATATCTCTCGAAGCAAGGGGAATGGGCAATTTTGTGATCTTTATCATAGAAAGTCAAAAAAGATTTCTCGAATATCCATGACTTCAAAAAATAGGTCAATCTATCAGACATTGAATCGCCTTGACTTTAGAATCTATACACTGTATTTTGCAAAAAAAAATATTACAAAATGCAACCAAATCATGAAGTCAAAAACAAAATATCTCAGAGTCCACCACAAGAAAAGAAAAACCAAATGAAACAAAATTACAGGACACAACTGCACCAGTCCCACAGTAAATCAGCAATGCATGATTGATAGCAGGTCACATAAAGTAATGTCAAGAAACCCAGAAGGGGATATACCAAATACACAACCAATGAAACAAATCAATTGTATCCATCTTGCTATGCTATATAAAAAAAGTTACAAGAAACTGGGAGATGAAAAAGCTAACAAAAGCAGGGAGAAGCAAGATGGAAGCCAGCTCAAGGAAGATAGGATTAGAGGTTTATCCAGAGATACTAGATGATGGTTGGGACTGCAGTTATGCTGATTACTTTTTGAGGTTTAAGAGTGAATATGAGAACCGGCGCGAAAGAACTCCTCTTCTATTTCAAGGAGCCAATCAGTAGGGTTTAGATAACACAGGGTAGCTTGCAATTATCTGAGGGCATTAGTCGAACTGCAAGATCAGATACCCCATGTTATCAAGGGAAAAAGAAGAAGAAGAAGAAGAAGAAGAAGCAAAATCACATGTTCAATACACAGAGTTCTCCAGTAACCTTTAAACTATATAAGAATTATGCATCAATCCCAAAGACAGCAATCACCTGTCACAAGTAAATTTTTGAAGAAACTCAAATACGAAAGGAGTAGCAAATTTATCTTCAGAAGAGACCTATGCCAAATTCATGTTTTCTGACTAGATAAAAAAACAATCTAAAAGTTGAGCAAAAGCACCTAATCCAATAGCATAGGAAGAATTTCTCCATCAATATTCTTGATATGCTCATGCTCAACTTTTAGCAGTTTTTAGATTTTCAGGATACTCTGACCCAGAAAACCAACTTCGAAGATTCTATAGGGAAAACTTCACTGATAAGTAGATGTTCTCCTGATCAATTGCCCACCACAAGGAAGTAAGACTCACAGTGCGACACAAGTGAAACATTTATCTCGTCAAACTCAACCTAGTCAGGTTTCGACATCAAGTAGTTATAAGTTGCAGCACAATTCTCCAAAAACTTTTTGAGTCAAGTAACAGAAAAAATTGCAACTCTTTTATCTTTAGAAAATAATTAACAACTACAAATATGGCAAACCCATATAAATAACATTTATTGCAAAGTGCATAGCAGCAAATACATAGGGCAGGATGTTAAACATCAACAAGGCAAAATAAAACTCAATGGTATACCCAACCATAGGTATCAAGCTGCACTAGTATACAGATGAAGCATTTTCTCAAGAGAGGATGGCTAAGGAACAACACTATTATTGCTCATTGGACTCATGAAAATATCAGGGTTCTACAGTTCAGACATCCTACACCAGGCAAATAGGACACCAACATGAGATACTTTAAAGATAATTCGCAGCGGAAAGGTCTAGAGCAAACTCAGTTTGGTACAAGCCAAGTATGACACCAAACTTAAGGTACTTTAAGAGTCATTGTCTTATAAACAGCAGTTTAATTAGGAAAGTTGAAGGACATGCTGGTATTTAAGTTTGATGAATAGCAAAGCTCAAGTGAAGTGGACATTTCCTTTTCTTTTACTGCTATTTTTATATTTGCTGAGGAAAGAAAATTGGAGAGAAAAATATAAAAATTTTGAACTTCCCTCCTTTTCTACACACAAAAACTTTAAAATTTTCTTTACTTTCCACCTAACTTTCATCCCCCCTCTTTCTCTCATTTCCCAAACATAGCCTAAGAGAAATAGCACAGAGACCTCCTGCTCAGTCTGGAAGAAATCAGTGGAATGTGTAGAACAAACAGAGGAAAAAGTTCAAGCCCTGCCTCCATTTAGATTTATTTCTCATCTCCACAAGTTTGATTGACATACAGAAACCAGATTTTTTTCCTGTTCAATAAGGTTCAAACTTAATCCTATCACAATAGGATCACGAGTGAAGTCAAGTTCACTATGTTGTGATAAAATGTTTCTTTTTTATGAAACCCTTTATTATTTACCAAAATGAAATAAAATAATTATTGCAAACCAGAGCAACCCTGAGAGAAACTGTAGTTCCTTTTCCCCAGGCCCAGCCAAAGAAGTTATAATTGAGTCTAATGGTTCAGATTGATCAGAGATATTCCAGAAATGAAAGTCCAGGCAAGAAGTGTTTCTTTTCTTTCCTATTGCCATTTTCTTTCCTGAGTATGCTATTAACAGTTGTCATATCTCAAGAAACCATATGATTCGAGACTGTTCTCTATTCCAAAACATTCAACATCCACCAATTAGTGACAAGTTTTATCATTCCATCCGTAAGAAGATTCCTGATATGCAAAGCATGCACTGGGTCAAAAGGTGATATTGTGAGATAAGACACTTTAGGTGCTTGATACATGTACACCAAAATTTCTATCTTATTTCTTTTGATCTCTGCTGCATGCCTAATACCAATTAAAAGACATTGATCAAAGCCAGTTTGACTCCATATAAATAAAGCACCAAAAAAAAATTAGTCAGTTCAATTTAAGCAAAATGTTCATGCTCTGTTGTTAAAGACTAAAAAGAAGACATGCAATCGTCCCACCAGATCCTAATAGAATGCTAGACAATGATCCATGCATCCTCTATGCAAAACCACTCTAAATAGTTGACATGATAATCTGTTTATTGTGTCAATGTCACAGCTACAATCACACTTAAGAATCTCCTTTTTTATGTACCAAGCACCTTAGGCTACCACAGAATCAATTAACAGCATGGTATTTGAGGTCTCTGTCAACATTGTTAAAGGATGTGGACATAAAACTTAATGGATCCACCTAGAAAGAACCAATTTTAAAATGCCATCAAGAAAGGGTCATCCAAGTAGGGATGTATAGGCAAATAAGCAATACGCATTTAGTAGATTCATGGTTGGGTGGACTCTGGGATAAGTAACAAAGAGCATAGGGTAGGTTCAAAACTCCAAATAATATAGGCATTGTAGGTACATAGTTACTCTCTACCCACTCCACACCCTTTATTATACGATTACTAAACTTCAATGTGTGTGCATGTGCATTTAATCACCATGATTATAGTATCAACTACCAAATATCTAAATGAACTTCCAGCATTATGCTATCTGAATTACTACACAAGTAGAATTAGAGATATGAATGCTATGAAGGTGGAATCGGAAAAAAATATCATATGAGTGCGTTTCATCTTGCTGTAGTATCACCTCTACTGTTATCATGTTTATTCTTTTGACTTTTATTGGTTTAATGCTCTTGTCATCAACAAAAAACACATACTCAATCCTGTGATTAAATTCTGTTTTAAGAGGTTGATAGACAGTTAATGCACTTGATAAAAAAATCCAAAGGAAAAAAACACCACTCTAGTTCTTGAGGAATTGACAAGTTCCGAAGTGGTTCCAATAGGCCAATGATGGTTTCTAGGTTCCACGAAGGTCGTGGGGCCAGGGAAATGCCAATTCACCTTGAAACCTCCGCACCAAGAATATATCAAAATTTTTGTTCTCTTCACATCAAAGACATTCCTATGAGATTCCCGTACAATACAGCTTCGCTCTAACGTACTAAATCAAGAGCAACAATGTAGTTTTCCACCCCATATCAAAGACTAATGGTACTTTGGAATACAACATAGCTATTTCCCAGAAGATTTGCAATTGACATGAACACATCAGAAATAGCACAATAGCAGCAAGTGGAGCAAGGCTATCAGAGCAACAATTTGAGGAGCTTGATTTCCTATGATGCGGTAGAATCTTCAGAGCATAATTTTTTCGTCAGATGAAATCAAGGAAGAAGCATTATTCTTAACTGCCAAGTCTAGCTCGAAAATCGACAGAGAAGCTGTTTATTGCTAAACATATACTACATTACTCATGCAGATCTCTCAATGGCATATGAACAAAGTATGCAACTTTTCAATTGAAAATCCCTCTACACCCGGGGCGCATTAAATAGCAAATTGAAGATCTTACCTGGCTTGAAGAATATGGACAACCCGAAATCAATAGCCTTGAGAGGCGAATTCTCCTTCTTGTTAGCGAACAAGAAATTCTCTGGCTTCAAGTCCCTGTGTATCACCCCGTGCTTATGACAGAGCTGCACCACCTCAACGATCGTCCGCGTGACAGCGGCCGCGGCCCTCTCCGTGTAATGCCCCCTGGCCACGATCCGATCGAACAGTTCGCCCCCCTCGCACAGCTCCATCACCAAGTGCACCGCATTGTCGTCCTCGCACGCCTCCTTCAGGCTCACGATGCTGGAGCTCCTGGGCAGGTGCCTCATGATCGCCACCTCCCGCCGCACGTCCTCGACGTCCACGGCCGTCCGCAGCTTCCGCTTCGAGATGCTCTTGCAGGCGAGCAGCTCCCGGGAGCCCCGGTCGATGCAGAGGTAGGTGACCCCGAACTCGCCCCGCCCGAGCTCGCGGTCGATCAAGTACCGCTCCTCGATATTCTCCTTGGGGACGCCGGCAAGGACGGTGACGGGGGGCTTCCTCCCGGCGCCGGAGTCGCGCTTGCCGTGGTCGTGGCCGGCGTAGTTGGACTTCACGTCCTCCCGGGCCACCGCGGCCGGAGATCTGCAGCAGTTCCCCATCCCCGACCGGAATGCCGCTCCAACGTCAGATCCGAGCCCCCGAAGAGCGCCACCACCGCAGACCGAACAGGAAAGGCGAGGTCGGGAAGGGGCAAGGCAAGCCGCGAGGAGCTAGGGTTTCACATTCCCCCTCCGGAGCTCCAGCAGAGCTAGGAGGGCTACGGCGGCGAGCTAGAGCGGGGCCGGCGGAGCAGCAGCTAGAGAGAGAAAGCCTAGAGAGAGAAAGTGTAGAGAGAGAGAGAGTGAGATGGAAGTGAGTGAGGTGAGAGAAGGGGAGGCAGTACGGAAAAAGTTGCAGTGGGGGAGCTCAGATGCCTCTGGCAATGGAGAGAGAGAGATAAAACTCCATTTCCCTCGAAAATAACAATTAAAGAAAGGAAAAGAATTGAAAAGAATTATAATAATTATTATTATTTTATTTTATTTGAGTACTGATTATTTTTTATTTTATTTTAAAAAATTTCCCCGTAAAATATTATTCTCTGACCCCTGCGACTTTTGTCGTCTCTCGCCGGAAGAGGTCGAAAGAAAGAGGACGGACGACAGAGCGGGAAGGGTAGAGACGTCTTTTCAGGCACTCGCCGCAATTCGGGAAATCGTTTTCCGATTATAACGAATTTTTAAAATGGATTCTCTGAAAAAGGAATCTTTTAAAGGGAAAAAAGCCATAAAAGATTATAAATTTTATCCATTTTCACATATGTATTTCAAATCTTTTCTATGATACCAAAATTCAAAATCAGTATTTATATAATACGTTTATCTCAAATTTATATAATGTGATATATTTATCTCAAACATTTTTTGTAATAGAAAAAAAATTATAATGCCAAAAGAAATTTAATATCATAAAAAAATTTATAATAAATGTGTTATACCAGTAAAAGTTTAAAATATTTGATATTACAGAAAATAATTTAAGTTAAATATGCCAAACAAATTTTGAATTTTTTCCCTTTTTAAATAAATACTTAATATTCTGACAAAAAAATATTTATTAAGCAACCAAATAACAAAAAATAACTCCAATTATCCATGCATAAATTTAAAAACGCTGCGTTCTAAGGGTTTTTTTTTCCCCTCTAATAAACTCATTTACTTCGTTCTCGTTCTCTCGAATTTAGTAATTCTTTTCTTTCTATTTTTGAGTTATTACTAAGATATTTTTTTATTATATGGTTACTATCTTTTCAACATTTGTGAATTCCATAATGGGCCCACGATGGTAAAATGATGAGGAGGGTGAGGGGTCCATATGAATGGCCCCTTGTCATGCATGTGATTTGCTAAAAATTTCACACAAAACTCAAAAGTAAAAAAAAAAAAAAAAAAAATATATATATATATATGTGAAATTCAGCACAAAAGATCACAAGGTCCAGTCAAGTCACCCCCGACCAAATATGCAAAGATCTTACTATGTTAGGTACTCGAGAGAGCAAGCAACATGATCACGTCGAGTTGTGCAAGTGCTTGTGTCCTGTCCAAACCTTTCTTATTCTATGCGGATTGTTACAATGATCGGTAGTAATGCTTGTTTAGTTCGGGGTTTCGGAAGACATCAATGCCATATTGAGTATTTATGAGTTTGGTCAAAGAGAAATTAATACTGTACTGGGTTCTGCCAGATTCACAAGTTCACCTCTAATTCATTTCTCATAACGTATATAGCCTTAAATTTGACACGATAGCACGTAATGACATTCGATATTAAATAAGGGTTTGATATGGATCTTGATCAAAATAAAGACTTGAAATATCATCATTTTCTCAAATAAGAAATTGAAATGGATATTAATCTAAATAAGGGTTTGAAGTAATTATATTAATTCTAAATAATGACCTGACTTTCCAATTGGTCAATAATATTTTTATCATTTATCTTTTTTTCAATTTTTTTTTTTTTTTTTTCTAGTTTTCCCTTTCTTCTTCGCCAATGGCCAACTCGAGCATTGGTGATATTTGGAGAGGGCTAGATGAGGACTGCCAAGGGTGGCCCTCACTAAATCGGGCGATGATGACCCTCACACTAGGTGAGGCCACCTTCGCCAAATTTGGCGAGGGTCGCCTCACCGGCAAATGGTGAGGGCCACCTTGCCCACGGCTAACAAGAGCCTAGGCAATGGTTGCAACCTTCGCTGGTAGCCAACAAGGGCTTGCTGAACCTCACCCACCAACTGACAAGGATTGTTGGGCCCTCACCAAAAAGAAAAAAGAGGAAAAGAGAAAAAAAAGAAACTAATATTAACATTGTCTTTTGATGAAAATCCCCTTAATCGATTAGAATATTTAGCCAATCGATAACTTACGAGATCAACCTCTTATTTGAAATGATCATACCACTTCATGTCTTTATTTGGAATTTTTCATAACATCTCTATCTAATGTCATTTCTAATTTTTCTAGCACTCCTAAGAATTACTCTCTTTTTTTTTTTTTTTTTTGGTCCTATTCTTTTGGACCTTGGAGAAAGAGAGTGAAGAGGAAGGAAGGGGGAGAATCAAGTATTTTAGGGCGGTTTCCATTTCGATTTGGGGGCATGTGTTGGGGACCAAATGAAGACAGAAAAAGGGTTGGGGTTGGGGGGTGGATTAAATTAGCCTAGACAAAACCCCCAAAAACTCCAAAGGGGGAGGGGAGGGGGAGGGACAGAATGATTGATGATGATTAATTAGCCTCTAATTGTCGCCCACTCACTCACCTTCCCTCAATTCCTTGAGCTTTGTCTTCACGCTTCTAGCCAACCGGGGGGGATCGCCGGCCTTCTGTTCCTCGCTTTTGCAATTCCCCCCTCTTTCTTTTAAGTACACTTCCTAGGCAGATTCATATAATTTGGTGGGAAAAAAACAACGAAGACATGTGTAGACTAAAATATTGGATTTCGAGGTGTTTTGAGACGTGTATGTTCTTGTATTCTTAATGCTCTTGCTGCGTGTGAATTAGATGGGAAGGCCTCGATGCGCTATTGTTGGGAAGATGTGTGGAAAATTATAGCCAAGAGCCCGATATCATATGCTGGAACGAGCCACATATGTTGTCCTTCTCGAACATGAAGCATCAGTCGAGGGTTTCAAAGAGAACCGTGTTCACATAAAATAAATGGCCTCATCCCCATAGCACCGTCAACTTTAGGTCCAATTTTCAATTTTGCCTTGAACTTTTTTGGTAAAAGAAAAACCTAATTTTATATCCAATCCAAATTGGTCCTGAACTTTTGGTTGTCTTGAAAAAAAAAAAAAAAAAACCCTCAACTTGGTTCAATCCCAAATTTGTCCCAAATCCTTCATCCAAAAATCATCTTTAATCATCTTTAATTTCTCTAATTATCATATCAAAGAACAGTTGGTTTTGGAAATAATTTTCCTTGTCATCTTGCCGCCGTGGGATTGTTATCAATGTTAAAATGCCACATCAAACAACTAAGTTGATTTTAGACAACAATTAACAATGGCATATTTGAGACTATATTTAAAGTTGATAAATTTTATAGATAGAAAATAGTTCTAGATAGATTTAAGACTAGAGTTAAAAGTTCAAGGTAAATTTAGAATTCGATCTAAAGTTTGGATTTTTTTAGACAAAAATGAGTTGTTTAGATAAATGAAGTCTAAGATAAAATTAAGACTGGATCTAAAATTTGAAATATCTTTCGAAACGAGCCCAAAAATTAAACCGAGCGTTTCATTACCCCGTGAGGCTCTCGAGAGGTGTGGAAAAGATCAAACGCATCGATCAAGAAATTACGTGATGAGGAGTGTACCAGAAGGCCATTTTCATCGACATTTTCACCGACAGATTTTCTACAACTTTCGATGGCCTGTGACGAGCCCTGCTGCTCATCTCCGCTCGACAGCCTCCCCCTCTGCCCACTTTTTATCATAATCCCACCCGTCTTTCACAAGTTAGTGTTTCCCAAGAAAGTAGAAAAAAGGCAAATGCAGGAGTGTCGATGTCGGGGCCAGATGAGTTGAGTTGAGAGTCGAGATGCTCCCTCCCCATCTACTTATGCAGGCATGTCCATTCCTAGTCGTGGAACTAATAAATGGACGAGTCACTGTAATTGACATGACCCGATTTGTTAATTTGGAACCCTAAAAATAGAAAAAAAGAAAGAAAAGAAAAGGTGACGATCAATCAGATCACGAAAAGGTTACTTTACCTCCTATTTCTTGAAATAGTCGATTGCTTGAATTTCTTACCGGCGTCAAGTCACGCGGCGCGCGTGTTCGTGACATTATGGAAAGAGGGATAAAGCATAATTTTGCTTTGTACATCCCGTACTACTTTAATCGTCCCAGTTCAAAATGAAATTATGGGTTTTAGGCACTGTTAGGTACCATTTTTTATTTCTCTATTTCTCTATTCATTTATTCTTTGAAATAAAAAAAAGAATATAAATCCGCTTGATAATATCAATTAACTTTTTTATTTTTTAAAATAAAAAGTTATTCTCGAAAGTAGATTTGGAGTAGAAATGAAAAGTAGGAAAAAAAACTTTTTATTATTGAGAACAATTTTTAGAAAACTATTTCTTGGGTCATTATTCATGACCCACCATCGACTACCCTCCACTAACCATTACCCATCGACCTTCGCTCGTGCAGCCTCTAACTACTGGCTAGTCGCCACCCTTCGCTTACGATTGGTAGATAGCGAATCAAAGATGACCACTGGTTGTCGGGTTGCCAATTGCCACCACCATTAAGGAAAAAAGAAATAAAATTTTTTTGTCAATACTAAAAGCATTTTTATTATTTTTCTATTTCGAGAATTATAAATTTTTATAATTATCAAATACCTTATTTAACTTAGAAATTTATTCTAGGAAATAAAAATAGAAAATAACTATTTGTCAAAAGAAATTGTTTCTAGAAGTAAAAATATTACCAAACACACCCATAGTATTTATAAAATGCATATGTATTGCTTAAAAAGCCGACATCATTTATTAGGATAATTATGAAAAAAATCCAAATTTAAATTACCTCAACACATAGATTAAATTAGTAAACCATTTTTGTTGTAGAACACAATTATGTAGAGCCCTATTAATTTGATGATGAAATCTTAAATTATACTCACTATAACACATTTATTTTGAACTTTTTTTGTAATATAAATAACCATAAATTATACATAATATGACACATTTACTCTAAATTTTTATTGTGACACAAAAAATCCAAACTTTATACCTATGTAATACATGTACCATTCGTCAAGGTTCGCAAGCATGTTCTGTTAGATGATTTTTTAGTCACAATAACATCGTTTTTATTTTACTTAAACCATGTGCATATATGTTAATATAGTTTGCTTTCTAGTGTCCATGTAATCAAATTTTGTTTAGTTCTCGTTAATATAATTTTGATGAATGGTAAATATCTCATATAAGTATAAATTTAAGATTTTTTATACCACAAAAAAATATTTGAGATAAATATGTTATATGAGATATAGTTTAGGATTTTCAGTGGCTTTTGCGTTAAAATGAATTCTTTCCTTTTCTTTTCCTAAAACACAGATATAGAAAAAAAAACAATGCGAAGAGCTTTCCTTTTTTGGTCTGCGACAACACAAAGAGTTCATCGGATGGAAAATTTGCACATTTTTCAATCAATTGATGATAATATTGGCAGCTTGAAAATTTGATTCTAATGGTTTATATGATTAAGTGAACAAATTGTACTTAATGCACATATTCTTGTAATTCCAAAATACCATGAAAACAAAAATAAAGACCATTAAAGCAGCATATCTCATCAAAATAGAGATTTCTAGAAAGCCGGGAGCGCCCAATCTCCTTTGAGAAAATAATTTCAAAACAGATGACTCATTCCCATTTTAGTATATTAAATTACTCTCTTTTTTATAAAGTGGTCAATGCTCATAACTTTGGTCAACCAACCAATGCAGATCGTACTTAGATTTTGCATATCCAAACTGGCTAGGGGCTGTCCAATTGACAAGATTGAAGGTCACCTCCATCACTTTGGACAAAGTTCCGAAAGTACTTTTTCTTATGGACCCAGCGGCCCACAACGAAAAAATCGAAAATCAAATTGTGAGACTTTGGCTGATTAGGCTCTTCTTCTTGGAAGCCACTATCCTTCTAGGCCCACTCAAGCCCAATATTTTTATTGTACAATAGATATATCTCCAAATTTCATTTTATCTCTCTTACCACATCTTATGATACGTATAACTATGTATTTTATACTCGATAGAGATTTTGAAACATTTTCTCTTAAACTTCTACTTATCGTAAAAACTTCCTTATATGTCCACTTGGAAAAGAAAGGGCTTTTTGTTGGATGGATTTATGGTGTAAAACTCGCATTTACTAATATGAATATATAGACAAGATTTGGGGCTTGAGCAAGATTTTTGGAGTTATGTCATTATAACTTCTAAAGTTACAATTATTGAATAATAGGCTCTTGAAGAAATTAGGAATGTCTAAGATGAGATCATAAGTTAGTGGCTCCCTGGCCCTCCCTTTCAAATGGGCATGCCTAGGTTAGTCATTTTTTTTCTTGACCATGGTGCGGCCCGGCCCGGCCCATTAACTTATTGTAGAATATTCATTAATTTTTTTGGATGGGTTTCCTCGAAATTTTTTAGATCCGGCACTAGGTCCATTATGCCCAATAACTAGGCTTGGAAGTCATTAATGTTCTTAAATTATCCGATGAGCGGGATCAATAAGCTGCTAAAATGGAAAGCATCAATCTTAATAATTCATTGTTTCGAAATATTGACATTGTAAGAAACTGTAACTTCTCTTTTCCGGGATTATTATCAAGCAAGCCCTTCCTTCTCGCCATAGAATCCCTTGCAAGCTTTGCTTTGGGTCCGGGGATTGCAGACTCTTCGACGGGCGATGAACAAAGAGGTAACGTCTGAACACGAATGGTTTGACAATATCCGATCTGCTGCTGCCGTCCCGAGTGATTGCTGCTTGACTATAGGCATTCAATATTGACTTTCCCACGTCGAGAGGGCGAAAAAGAGAGGGGGAGGGTTCGTTTGGAACGGTCGATGTTGCGATGTGAATTGTTGATGCCGTAAGGGGACCAAAATTTTGACAATGTTCGAGGATGCCGTGCTCGCATGACGGGCGCAGTTGCGCAGGAGGTGATGCAACTTGGGAGCTCCAAAGTCCAAGGCCACTTCATTCGTCCTCCAAAGCTGCCTAGGCAGCTGCCGGGACAGCCATGTGATAGTACATCATGATCATCGTCCAACCCTTCTTTTTCCTTTCGCAATTGGTGCGCTTTGATAAGAATCTGGCTAGTTTCTCAGCTGGATGCTGGCACGGGAGCACATGGTACTGACGTGACATCCAACTTGGCGTGGGATGAAACTTAACAAATTTTCTTTTTCAAGAAAACGATGAAAAAAGTTTATAAAAAAAAGTGAAAAAATGGAGCTGAGGGTCACCACCGTCTACCGTCACCAGTACCGCCACCAGCTAAGGGTTGTCGGCCCTCTGCTCTCAATGGCAAAGGGCCATTTGCTCTTTGCGATGGTTGTAGAGAGCTACATCGCTCGATAGTGATAGAGATAGTTGCAAATCTCTACTATTGTGACAACGACTCTCCAGGATGGCGGTTGAGGGTTGTGCACAACCTCTACGGTCGCAAGTGAGGGCCGGACAACTCGCCATTGAAGATGGGTGCAATAGGGGTGGAGCCTTTTTCTTTTACCCTTTTTCTTCTTTCTCTTTCATTTTCCTTTTTTTATTTTTTGCTTTTCTATTAGGGCTGACATGGCGCAAGGATGGAGGCTACATCAGCACACACATCCACCGCGTCGACATAAGGCTGGAAAATTAGCTTAGATTCCAATCAAAGCGCATGATTATTTGATTGAAATCAAAGTTCAATGGCTTGATTGCAATACAACCTAAGTTTAGTTACCATAGGAAAAAGTCTTACCCTAAAATTCAGTATACTAGATGAATGAAATTTAAATAAAGTGATAGAAATGTAAGTTATCCTAAAATAATGTTACCATTTAGTGAAAGTGCCCTACAAAATTGTAACTTGAACATGATTCATGTTCACAAATTTGTAACTTGCACATGATATATGTGCACATAGCTGTTAGGTTCTTATAATGTTATACATGTAGGATGATCCCCTTTGTCTGAAGATCTACCCATTAATTAGGTGTGAACACGTCGTGGAAAGAATGTCGTGGAAGCATCATTCCAGCATAATGCTGGAGATATACAATAGAAAGGAAAATGACACTAACATTTATATTGTATTCACACTTTGAACTCATTGATATATTTCTTACTGCATTGATAATGCATGTGGGGTTCTTCTTTGTATCGTATTCACACTTCACATGTGTACTTACCAATCCCTCTTCATGTGTGAGTGGGGTGTCAAATAAGTGGATCGGGTTGGGTCGGGTCGAAAATGATCCAATTTAAATCAACCAATTTATATGAAATACGAATTTAGTGGTTCATAATTGACCCTATCATTTACTAAAATACTTCCATATCTAATCTTACCTATGAAAATCCATATCCACTTAGCCTACCCACTTTACGTTATTTGGATAAAATTACTATTTCAATTATAAGATGCTAAAAAATTGACTTTCAATGTTGCATAGAATTTTCAATTGTTGTATTGATTCACAATGAACAATAAGAAAAAAAAAATTAATACTTGGTAGTAAATTTATAATATTACAACAACAAATAGCGTGGAGGAGTCGAAACTTTAATTAAATGCAATGTAAGATATTAAAAAAGATGATTTATGTTGACCATTTACAATCACAAAAGCTAAGATTAGAATATTATGTTAAAATGACAATGCCATATTCTACCAAGGCAAGATTTACTCCAATAACTAAATGAAACTTACGCTATTAATAAAAATAAAAAAATAATGGGGGAAAAAAGAAGCCGCCTTGATACTGTTAATAAGGATGAAATCGTGCCCATCTTACGGGGGCCATCAAGACTTGTCTAAATTTGGAAGAGTTTGAGGTGCCTCTTATTTTATTATAGAGGATGAAGAGAGTGTAACAAAAATGGATTGGATTTGAATAAATTTTGAACTCATTTAACACATATATTTTGGAAATTTGTCATTTTAAACCCATTTATTACTTATTTACTGGACATAATTAATCTATATAATAACTCAGTCCATCAAATGTGAATTAAGAAATTGATGTATAATCCATTTGGACATGTTTATGTGTAAGTTTGCTGTCAAGTCACCTCCTCTTTATTGTAATATCAAATTTCTCCTGCACCAATGAATCTCAACCCAAATCTCCAATCACCACATGTCGGTGCAACACATCCCTTCGCTTCCACATGACAGTCTTTTCAACTTTTAAATCTCCGAGGAAATTTCAATTCTCATGCTTAGTCCTTATAATACGTCAAGAGTGTCTAGGCAACATATATCTTCTTATTTATCTTTATTTCGATAAATTCATGAGTTCGATCATAATTAACTGGATATTTGGAGGGGAATCAGCACAACAACCTTCCATCATGACTTTTAGAGCAAGAATCGAGCTCACAACCACCGATTCCTGACTCAAAAGTCTGGATACCGCCTTACCATTAGGTCAATCCGAGACCAGCAGCCATCTCCTCGTTACCCCGAGGTTAATTCAACTGTGGGAACCCTTCCATAAGATCTCCTATAGAATCATTCCAACCCTGGAAATAGAGAAGGAAAGAAAAACACAATAATCCAACCCACGAGACAATGCGAGCGGACGTATTCATTGCTCAACGAGACCTCACGAACACGTGGAAGACAAAATCTTATCCTCCCTTTTCCTCCCTCGAAACTTCCGTTTGGAAAGGCCAGGCCAGAAGGCAAAAGAGTAGGTCAAATCGCCGATTTTTGTTCACATGAGGGGTCTCGAGTCTCAACAAAGAGAACTTCAGCATATGGTCAACGATTTGGAATGATTCTACCACCTTGTTCTCCCTCAGCTATAAATAAAACGAGGCTGGCGGTACAAAATTAGTCAATCGGTCCGTCCTTTCCGATTCATATGAGAGGAGATTTGACCATTCAAGTTGTATATAAATTAGATTTTGTCGTGGCAATTCGGGACAAACTTATCACATAGGCCAAGACGAGCACTGCGGCCATGTTCCTATCTAGTCCTTCCTGACTTTATAAAAATATTTAATTCCTATAGAGGAAGATATGGGAATCCTACACAAGTTTAAATATCTTTGCCCTTTTGGATTTCCCCCATGTGATATGATATGAAGATAGATTTTGACGTGTGGAAAATTGAATTTGAGAAATCACCTTTTGTAAGTGGGGATTCAATATCCGAAGTCTCAATACTTTAATTTATTTGAACTAGCAAAATAAGAAAGGATTTTTACTTTAGAAAATGTCAAAAAGAATTAAACCGTGGTTTGGGAAGTGGTAAAATGTTTATTAAGAATTCATGCTTGCTGGAGATTTAGGTTAAGCTATTAAATGAATTTGTGTTTTGATAATTATACTTTTTTTTTTTACATTTAGATACCCTTACAAATAAATTTGACTTTGGCTTAAGATTGAAGCATAAAAATATATAATAGATGAGACAAATAGGGGTTTAAATTGGTTCGAATAGAGAACCTCTTATTTTCATATCATGTAAAATTTTGTGGACCAGACACAATTCTTTACTCTAAAAACTCAAGTAGTTATTAAAGTGCAATATGAAATATATATATTGAGGTCAAGTATAGATTTTGTCCTCTATGTTTTAGTATTGGTGCAATTTAGTCTTCTAATTTTTATTTTGTGCAATTGAGTTCTCTAACTTTTAGGATTTGAGCAATTTATCGTCTAAGTTCTAATTTTCTCAATTTGTGCAATTTGTCCTCTAAGTTCTATTTTTTTTTAAACTTTATTTTCCACTTATTTGGTGCCATATCAGCGTCGTGCATCATGTTCTGTCACAAAAACAGTACCGTGGCTTAATCAAATTGATAGTTAAGTTATAATGGCTGACCAAGGAATTTGATGGGACAAATTGAGAATGTAGTAGGATTTTATTGCACAAAATAAAATTTAGAGGATCAAATTGCAGAGATCTAGGAATTTAGAGGACTTAATTGAACAAAACAAAATCTAGAGAACCAAATCACTCGAATACTAAACTTGAAGGTCTAATTCTGTACTTAATCCAACTTATATGTCACAGTCATAATTCTCCAAGTAAATTTCCTGGAAATGTTGTTGAAAATTTGAGGTTGAATTTTTCTTCGGCATTCTCCAATCAACAATACTTCCGTCATGCATGAAAACATACGATTCCCGCACTTATCATGAACTATAACATCTAGAAAATCAAAAGTAATCCCACTTTCAAATTTCAAGGATGTGTGTCGATTCCAAAATTATTGAGAAACGGTGCTTCTTGGACAGTAAGCACTTGAAACTACGTTTTCAAGCACGACTTTTATTTTCCTCCATTAAATAAAGTAATAACGAATGAAGATTACGTGTGCAAACAAAATCAACACATCGATACACTTGAAAATCATTCCAGTTTCACTCTAATTTTCAAAACCCTAATTCTTCATCATGTCTCCAACGATGTCATGTGGCCTAGGTGGGGAGTCGTCTAGAATCAACCATCATCTTATAATTTCATAAATGATAATGATTTCTTATAAATCCCGACAAGCAAATCTCCGATACGCCCAGAAAATCATGTCAGCTTGCTCTACAATCAAAACCCTAATTCTCTAACGATGTCGCGTGGTCAAGGTGGGAACCGTCGAGGATCGACCATATCGTCTTGCAATTTCATAAGCGGTGAGAAGGAGTTGCGTGGACTCACAAGCAAAACAACGATACGGAAAGTTCGGCTTTCGGGCTCCCCTGTCCGTCCCCACACCCTAGTGTGAAAACATAGGACCGGTGGGGCCCGGACCCCCAGGTCTGTCCGACTGCCACGTGGGAAGAGATGGGTGGCGCTCACACGTGGGGACGACGCAAGATAACCGCGTAAAGAGATTGGACTGGCGGCCCACAGCGCACGAGCGACCCCCACCATCCCCACCCGATTGCCTTTCCCCTTCTTCTTCACTCGCTTCGATCTCCATGCAAATTCTTTTTTTTTCTTTTCTTTTCTGCAGCTTCCCCACCACCACCACCACCACGTACCAAGAAAGACAGAGAAAAGGCCAAGCAGAGTTCTTTTCTTTCTTTCTTTCTTTTCTTTCCTATCCTTCTTTTCTTTTCTTGTCAACTTCACACGGTTTGAACCGAAACGACCAGAAGAAAGGAGGAAAGAAAAGGGCAGCGGCAAAAAAAAAGCAAAAAGAAGAACAAGGAGAGAGAGAAAAGAATAATGGGGTTTGATTTGATTTGATTAGGGATACGCTCGAGGTATGATGGGTTGCATTTATAAAATGGAGGTAGATGTGAAAAGATTACCAGTCGCTTTTCGCTTAGATATTGCTTGGGTATCTTTGTTTTTTGATAGTATATTTTCCTGAGCCCTTCGTGTAGTTGAAGTTACGTGCTTGCTTTTGTATTTGCCATTTTTCCTTTGTCAAAATAACCCAATTGATTTTCTCATAGCCAACGGCAAAAGAACACTAACCCACTTGCCTTATGAGCACCAACCAAACTCCACTTGGATTTCATTAGTTATATGCCCTAAAGCAATTATGAGATAGTTGCATATTAGATATTTAAGTTGTATTATTTAATGGCAAAATAAATGCATTTATCGTTCCATTTATATGAATGTATTCATAAGATCAATTGTCACTAAACATATTCTTAAGGTATTAAGAATTCGTGTGACAAGTTTATAATTAAGTTCAATCTTTAAATATTTTTTGGTCAATAAATAATTAAGAGGATATTGATGATCTTGTTGAGACCGGCTTGCTCTTAAGCTTCATCATTAAGTATTAAATACCTCAGGAGATGATGAGTCATAAGTCATTGGATATTATGATACCTGAACTAGAACACAAGTGTTTGTTTTGAATAAGTTCACTAAACATGATATGCACACAATGATTAGCAACATGAAAGCCTTTAATGAGGTCCATGACTAATCATTTGTGCTTTGGTTTTGTGTAAAATCCTTAAATATGAGGTATAATGTTGACTTGTATGTTGGATGGCCGTGGTTTGCAAGTGTGCACGACACTTCATCAAACTACCATTGTACTTGATAGTCATAACTTGTTCACATACAAAGGCACATGTGTGCGCAATATAAAATCTATCTTCTTATTATATATGTGGACATACAAGATAGAAGATTGATGTCTTATGCAATCTAATCATAATATTGTATTGAAATGCTTGACTAGGGTTGTAACCAAGAATGAATGGTTCATGTCTGGTAGATATGTATGTCAATTAAATTGGGACATATGGTCAAATTGGTGACTTGTCAAACAATTTCATAGCCTTTGTTTGATTGTGACATAGAGGGCCAAAATGATTGAATTACATGGTCGCCAAATTTGACACGTTCATAATGTTCTTGAAATATTCACACTGTCTAGATAGTTATGACATGTTGCTATATGTCACTTGTAATTTATTGGATTTGTAGATTGATCGAGACAATCAATTCTCTTGATTATGCTAATGTGTTAGTACAAGCTCTATTGCCAACTCAGTGATAAACTTAGGGATGTCATAATAATCAATTTAGAATGACATTTAAATGGGAGAGATAATGTTGCAAATGTGTTTGCAATTGAGGCAATCAGATTGAGTTAGACCAAAAATCTAAGTTTTGAAAGGGGTTTGAAAAGGGGTTTTAGACTTTACAACCATATTAATGATTTGAAGCGAGTTCAGAATCAATGATCATATTAAGGGTATGAAGTGAGTTCATAATCAATGATCACATTAATGATTTAAACGAGTCTAGAATCAATGGCCACATTAAGGATCTAAATTGAGTTTAGAATCAATAGATCTAAAGTGAATTCAAAATCAACAACCAAATTAAAGATCTGAAACAGTTTCAGACTTAACGGTTACATTAATGATCTTCAAATGGTTTTAGACTGAACGGTTAAATTAATATTTTGAAATGGTTTCAGACTTAATGGTTGAATTAAAGTTTTGTAATAGTTACAAAGTTAACCAAAATAAAGTTTTGTAACGGTTACAAAATTAATGCTCATAATAATGCTCTGGTTAAAGAATCAATGCTTGAATTAATACTTTAAAATGATTTGAGAACTTACATCCGGATTCAAAGTTTGAAGTGAGTTCATATGTTACGGTCGAGTTGATTCAAATAAATGTAATCTATGACTGATTACAAGAGGCGATTGAAATAGGGTCATAAGATGATCGAGAGAAATGATAGTGATTAATCGAAATTAGTTACACACGAGAGCAATTACTAGCATAATTGTAATGGTGAATTCTCTCAAATTTTTTTTACTGTTCAATGTGAGATTGGTGGTGTGTCTGAACTAGATGTTAGATATTTATGGAGTTGGAACTAAACAACACTAGAACCTACATACTCTAGCAACACTACGAGGAGATCAGACACTTATGGTTAGAATATGAAGAACGTCAGAGTCAACGCTACAAGGATATCAAACGTTCGTGGTTAGAATCTGAAGAACTTCAGAACCAAACTTTTTGAATATAGTACAAGGGTAATGTGATTTGCTTCCTTTTCACTTCTATATGCTTCTTATTAAAATACATGAACAATGTCAAGAAGATATGTGTGTGGGCATTATTGCTTTCGCCGTGAATTACTTTAGATTCTATTTACCTATACACGTGTTGATGTTTTCCGAAACAAAATCCAACAGGTTCAGCCTCCACGATACCACTGTCGCTTGATACCTTGGCATTTGATGCTCCCCTCATGGGGCAGACTGCCGCCACAAAGGGCGACCGTGGAACACGTACTTACACTTGAATCTTTGCATCTTCAACTCGTACAAGCAAATAGTGGTGTACTGTTGCGCCTCGCCAACGTGATATGAGTTGCCCATGGTGTTGCGACCTTTGGTTTAGGCTAAAAAAGTTGATAATGAAGCAACCTGACATTATTTCGAGTAAATTTATCAATGTCAAATTGCTGGTCAGGATTTGCAAGATGGTTGGTGGTGATTTGACCATCATTTCAGCAATTTTTGGCGAGAATTGGTTGTGAGGACTTGACTGTAATTTCACTCAAAAGTTTAGGACCAAAATAGTTCAATTGAAATGTTTATAATTGAATATAAATCAATACAATAGTTTTATAACTTAAAATGCAATTTCCCCCCAATGCAACTAGGTAATTCATTTAACTAAATGGATCAAACTGAGGCCTGTCCAACCAAAACATGACCTAGACATTTCAAATAGCTTTTTGCAGATAAAATTAAGTTTTATGGCACTAGGGAAAAAATAATTAAGCAATAAACAAGAATTATGTTCAATTTTCTATAGATTTTAATTTAAAATGATGAATTGAACAAGTTAATAGATTTATCTACATTAAATGGATTATTGTAGTAAAAATACAATCATGAACTTAGTTCTTCTTGTTTCTAAGTTATGAGAGAATAATTTAGGAAAGATTTATAGATGTAGCAGCTTCATAAAGTATCAAGAACGGTAAGTGTCAACATTTATTAGTAGTAAATAATAGTAAACGATAACTATTTTAAGTTAATAGGTCAACGAAAGTCATGTTATCATTGATCATATTCCCTCAATCCATTCATTAAAAGGATCGGACGGGTCCATTTCAAGTTAAACAGGGTGAAATCAGAACAATTCATAAAACATTTGAATTCGGATCAAGTACAACACATATTAATTGTATTAAATATGAACATGATTAACATAAATTCATACTCGTTAATCTTCGGTCCTTTTTTTTATTGGATCAGAAATTACCCACCCTAATTTTATCTTTAAAAAAGTTAAAAAAGTGTTACCAATAAAGGGATGAAAGTGCTCGACAGGAATCGAAATGATCGCTCCTAGTTTGGAGTCTAAGTGTGCAACCTTATCTTAATAGGATAGAAAAAGTGAGTGCAAAATTTTTAGAACAAATTAAATGGTTGCGCACTCAACTTTAATTGTAAGTGGGGCTTGATTATTGACTCATGAACAATCAACTGTATGTTACATGTTGACCATCATAAAATGATTTATAAAATTATTTACAAATAGTGAAAATTCAGGTTGCGTTATTGAATATGATCTGCTTATTTAAAAATCTAACTTATTAAAGTTTCTCAAATCACTTTATTCATTTTATTATGAAGACTACCATTACTCAAAGCCAAAATCTGCATTACCTAGAAACCATTACGTGAGGTTTTTTTGTCAGGCCCCCCAATATTGCAAAGATGACAATATTACATGAGTCACTCATTTGAGATACACTAAAGTGGACAAGCAAACCACATTCTCAGTATGAAAGAGTTCTTTTAGTAGGACCAATGTTGACGTAATTATGTCTCATGATGCGATTAAGGATGTGTTTGTTTTGGTGAAAAAGCTAATCATAGAGGAAAGTGCATTCCTTATGAAATAATTTCCCCTTTCAAGTTGAGAAATTCATTTTTCAATGGATTCCATTGATACAAAGCTAATTCTAATAGACTTATTGTAGGGGCCCATTGGCATGCATCCAGTAGGAGTTGTTTCTTTGGACCGAGGAGAAAGGGGGCTTAGCAAGAAGAGGATTGCATCATGAGAGGAGCAAAGGAGCAAGGAGGTCAATCTCTTTCTTTCAATTATATATATACAACATGGATTCTGGCAATGAGTTGGACTCATTTGAAAGATATATATTTTCTTTGATCCTAAACGGTTTTCCATTGACCAATCAATTCTCCCTAGGAAAAACATTCAAAAAGTACGAAACTTATCGTGTAATGGCCAATTTAGTTATAAACCTTTTAAAAACTTGTCAATTTAGTTTTGAACCTATCAAATGTACTAATTTAGTCCAAATCCATTTGATGATTTTCCAATTTAGTTATTAATCTTTTGATGATTTATCAATTTAGTCCATTCGATTAATTTTAGTTAGAAATCACTAACGCGGATCGCTGGCTGCTAACCATCCTATGTGGCATTGCTAGACTGATGTGGACTAGTTTCTTTTTTAATTTCCTTTCTTTGTCTTTTTTTTTTTTTTCTCTTTGATGTTTAGTCAATAATTGGCCATGGCTAACAACGGGCCATAGGTGAGGCTTAACCCTTGCAACTTGGGCGAAGGCTACCCTCATCCAAGCCATCCCTCGCCACAAACTACAAGAGTAGCCCTCACTAGATTTGGCCAAAGCTACCCTTGCCCAAATTGTGAGGGTTGAGCCCTCGTCGGGGGTTGATCATTGGCCCCAAGCCAAATGAAAAGAAAAAGAAGAATTTTTTTTTTTAAATGCAAAATTCATTCATGTTAGTGCCAACTATGCCATATAAGATAATTAATGGTTTGTCATCGTTTATGTTAGTGATTTCGAGCAAAAATTGGCCGAAATCATTAAATTGACAAATTGTAAACAAGTTTAGGATTAAACCGGTAAATCAACAAAATGTTACCAACTAAATCAATCGCCTTACGATAGGTATAAAACTTTCTGGACAGTTATCTGTCGTAAGACTGATTCGCATAAAGTTCTCTCACTTAGACGAACACCCTTTTAGAAACTCGACTATTATACCACAACGCGATTCATGTAGCTGTTGACTATGGCGTAAAGCATGAGACACCTCGCAATATAATTAATTGAGTCCACACGATGTGGCCTGCCGCAGAGGATGAATCCCCACCAACTCACCTTCACCACCTCACCTTCAGCTGCACCTCCAGAAGTCGCTCTCCTCGTAAGCATGACGTCTCGTTTACGAAATGGGAACAAATGGGTATGCATGGCTCTCCAAAGGAAAGGAAAAAAATAAAAATAAAGAAAAGGAAAGAAAAAGCAGGGAAGAGAGAGAAAGAAGAGAGAGAGGGAGTTTCCGCGTAGACAGATGAAGACCGCTTGAAAAAAGGGTCGAGAGAGAGAGAGAGAGAGATGAGAAAGAGATCTGACCCTGGCAACCATTTCCCTTCCCCAAAAATTAAAAAGAAAAAGAAAAAAAGAAGAGGGCCAAAGCATAGGGAGGCTAATCTTCCTCCTTTTCTTTTATAATTACAACCAACCGGATTAACCCCACTTAATATTCCATAACTAGGGCTAATTTATTCCCGGAAAGCGAATATAAACAAAGACATCGTTTTCCCTTCGGAACCGGGTCGGGACTCCATGAAAATTCTTGCCCGCGGACCGGACCAACGTGCCACAGGACCGAATCCAACCTCCCCGGTACTTAGCATCAACGCGTGACGGGATTATATGCTTAAATTAATCATGCTTAGGTCGTTCTCTTTTGGCCACTAAAGTAACGTTCCATCCGGTTTAACTCTGTCCTCCACAGGAGATGAGATGATGGGTTGTAGAGAGAGAGAGAGAGAGAGAGAGAGAGAGAGAGAGAGAGAGAGAGAGAGAGGAGAGAGAGTTATCAATCGCTGTCTGAGATCTGCAGGAAATACAAAAGGTGCTCTCCTTGACACCCAAGCCAAGGACCCAGCATTTCTCACCCCTTGACGTTTCACACCCGACCTTTCACACTCGCTCCCCCGGCCGTATAAAATCTCTGTTTCCACGTCTCCCTTCATTCTTTTCTCTCTCTTTCTCTCTTTCTCTCTCCTCACGCAATACCAAATTCCATCCTTCTGGTGTAAGCATTCCTAGTCACAACCCCCCCCTTCCCTTTCGATCTCGCCCTATTAATATGGAAGGGCAGCACTTCTCCCACCATCATCACCACCTCCACCAGCAGCACCATCTTCAGCAACAGCAGCAGCAGCAGCTTCGACCGCCGTCGCAGCAGCAGATAAGCATCAGCATCGAAGGCGGCGGCGATAGGTTCCCGCAATGGAGCGTGCAGGAGACGAAGGAGTTCCTGGTGATACGGGCCGAGCTCGACCGGAACTTCATGGAGACGAAGCGAAACAAGCTCCTGTGGGAGGTCATATCGACCCGGATGAGGGAAAAGGGCTTCAACCGGAGCGCCGAGCAGTGCAAGTGCAAGTGGAAGAACCTCGTCACTCGATATAAGGTAGGTCGAAGGACCCGGCTCTATGAATCCCTTTCGAGATTTGTCGGTACTAGTTGGTTTGGTTTCCTTGTTCATCGACCTTGTCAGAATGTTCCTTTATTATCGCCGCGTTCTAATATGATTTTTATCAAACAGTGCGTGTCCATAATAAGGTCTACATGGGCGTGCATCATTGAAGAAATAAACTTTTTTCGATCCCCAAAGATCGATAGTCAAATACCGAAACTTGAAATTAGCAGAGCACACCTGTCTACATGTAGTGATAGTTCTTTATTGCAAATAATGGGTATGCTTCTTCTTATGGATGGAAATATAATTCGATTTACTTTTAGGGTTGCGAGACGATGGAACCAGAAGCCATGAGGCAGCAATTCCCATATTATAATGAGATGCAAGCAATTTTCGCATCGAGGATGCAAAGAATGCTGTGGGCCGAAGCTGAAGGAGGTGGCGCTGGAGGAAGCACCTCGAAGAGCAAGAAAGCATCTTCTTCCCATTTGTCTTCTGATGATGACGGCGATGATGAGGACAGTGAGGGCGACAAGGGAAAGAAGAAGAAGAAGGTCAAGGGCAACACTGGCACGAGCAGCAGCAGTAGCGGAAGCAGCAGTGAAGTAAGGAAGATATTGGAGGAGTTCATGAAGCAACAGGTGCGGATGGAGGCGGAGTGGAGGGAGGCGTTTGAGGCGCGGGAGAGCGAGAGAAGGGTGAAGGAGATGGAGTGGAGGCAGACGATGGAGGCTCTAGAGAATGAGAGGATAATGATGGACAGGAGGTGGAGAGAGAGGGAAGAGCAGAGGAGGATGAGAGAGGAGGCTAGGGCTGAGAAGAGGGATGTTCTTATCACAGCACTTCTCAACAAGTTTAGAAGAGAAGATCACAACATGTGACTCTCCTCTCTCTTCCTAATTTCGGAGACAATGATGAAGAAGAAGCTTCCTCACGAGGTGTGTCTTCCTACTTCACAACTCTCAAATCTCGGAGATCAAATTGAAGCGAAACATATGACTTTGCATACTGTCTCCTGTGGTTTTTCCCTCAATGAGGCTTCTTTGTTTAGAACACAGGCTAGAGCTTCCATTTTCTCATCAAATCGAAGAAAGAATCTGAATCTCTCTCTCTCTCTCTCTCATATTTTTTTCTTTTGCATGCATTTTCATGTAGCCACTCATTTGCTCCAGAAAATAGAGCTCGTGGATTGTCAAGATGTTATTCAAATAGACAAGTTTATAAGATTGGAGGCAATGATTGAATAGATAGCCATAGATGACACTAAATGCAAAAGAAATAACTTATTAAACCTACTAATTTGAACCCATATGGCTAAGGCCTGTTTTATGATAATATAAAAGAGAAGGGACAAGCTTGGAAAACAAGCAACGTATTCAATTAGTATATTATCTTGAAATGTCGATACTTGCCTTAGAACTATATATATGGAGGTAGGAATAAAAATCACCACCTTAACCAATGTATGATTAAGGTATGCATCCCTGAAAAAACCAGCTTCTGTTGTAGATGTCGATGCTTGGATGTATTTCAGAATAGAGTTTTACGTGGTTTAGCACCAAAAATAGTGCTTAGAAAGAGTATGAATGGTGACTCAACGATTTGTATTGTTTCTTGCCTGCTAGATCAGTTCTTTGGTTCCAGAAGTTTAGTATGAACAGAATATCGTTGAAATATGTCTTGCTAAGAAGGGATCGGAGTTCATTAGCGCATGAACCCTGCTCGCTAGGTCAATTCCTAGTTCCAAAACTTTGATAATCTTTAGCTATGTAAGTTTATATAATTTGATTATGGAAATTATTATTTTTTCCTCCTTGTGCGTTGCCTTAATTTTCTTCATGATCATGAATTGAGCATCCTTAATGTGAACCTGTGTTTGTTGCCAGCATATCATGTGAAACCCATGTTGAAGATTGATTTCGGCCTTCAATTTTGAGACAATACAAGCATTTGGGTATAGGAACAAGTAGATAGCTTATGTTATGGGTTTACTAACTTCTTACGTCTTGTGCTGAAACCGGAAACAACCCTTTATGGACTTAGAAGCTACAAATCTTGAACGTCATTGGAGATCTCTTCTTCTAGATAATTAGTCTCCTAATTTTTGGCGTTTATATAATTTTGCATACTTTTCCACACAATAATCCCTCCGTCACCCCCATTATTAGCAATCTCAAAAAACTGACACGGCATCTTTGGATTGCTATGGCGCCAACGAGGCCACATTATCGAGATGAGGATCCACTGCCCTTACCATCGACCCAACCATATTTGTTGGAGGGGTTGCACTAGGGTTCGCCATCTTCACTAGTGTTCAGTGAAATCATAAGGGTAGAGCTAGGGTTAACCATGCGGAATCTTCATGGAGTTAACGAGAGGTCACATTGGTCAAGTAAAAAAATTGAACTGAGCTCGAGTTTACTGCCTGCACTAGTACTATCCCACGACTCAATGCGAGTCATCAACTCTCTCGGGGGCTGGGGATCCGATACGGAAACGCATCACCTAGCTGCTGCTCTTCCCTTATCTCTGAAAAAAAGGAAGATTTCTAGTACATCTTTTGTTATTTGAAAATGGCAAGAGCCAGTTGATCCTCAGTTGAAGATTATTTGCGGGATGGATCTAGGGTTTTGCAATCCTCGTACCATCCAACGCGTTAGAACACGAGTCATCATCAACCCTCTGCCGTAGCGATGACTTCGGCCATTGTTTGTCATGTGGGATTGTCATAGTGCCAATCGGACGCCAGAATAGCAAAATAGGACAAACGAAGAGGAAGAATAAATAAGGGAAGTAGGGAGTCGGTGAGGTGAGGCCAATCATCCTTACCACCGACAAATGGGGAGGGGTGGATTGATCCTTAAGTGAGATCTGCACGAGGGATTTTGCCAGGGCTGGCTACTCTCAACCAGTCCCCCACCCTCTTCATTTGTCTTCTTTTTTGAGTTTCTCCTTTTTGTTTTTATTTTTTTATTTATTTTTCCTATTTCGTTCATGTGGTTCTAGATGGTTATGTCAATTTAACAATTTGAACGTGTTAGCGATGGCAGGATTTGCATGTATAAATCAAGTATGAATGCTAGACTTGACAATGAAATCAGGGGAAGGAAGTTCTAAGAACACCAAAAAGTTGGGGAAATTGTCCAATCAGTCTAAAACCTATTATACATATGCTAATTCAATTATAAACCTTTATGCGAAATTCTAATATAGTTATTTCAATCAATTTTTTTGATGGAAATCGCTGACGTAGTTATGTGTAACATAGGTCAATTGGCGATAATTAAACTATTACGTTAGCGATTTTCAATGAAAATTGATATTCCAATTGAGTCATAAACATTTACACGAAATTCCAATATAGTCATTCTAGCCAATTTTTGTTGGAAATCGCTGACATGGTTATATGTAACATAGGGCATTTAGCAATTATTAAACTGTCATATCAGTGATTTTTAGTGAAAATTGATCAGAAAGACTACATTAAAATTTTGCGCAAATGCCTAAGACTAAATTTAGTATTGAATTGGCATTCGCATAATAGGTTTAGAACTAACCGATAATTTTCTCCCCAAAAGCTAGACCACTACTATTTTAGAGAATAGCTAGTTAAATAAACATGATTTCTTTTTCTATTAATGTTAATGGAGTGTTTATTGTTTTTTGAGTAGCGAACTAATCGTAATCTGGTTATGGTAATCTTGGCATCCCACCCACTAGATAATTATTGAAGACACATGTATGTGCTCCTAAGGACGGAAACGTGCAAGGGTAAGCGTGGTGATTCGAATCTAGACTAGAAGGCTTGACTGAACAGGGCTCTATTGATTCAAAGCAATTCAAATTTTAACTGAATTCCAGAATCCATTGGATTTGGACAGTGTAACAACAGTTTTATTTTCCATTTATTTAGTAAAGATAAATAATGGTGATATTGCCAGAACACTGATTATGTCATATTTGTATCTTTTTTCGGCTGGTGTATGTTATATACTTCTCAATTGTTACCGGTGGTTTACTTTATATGGAGAAGTTAATCAAGAATATGTTGCACTTTCTCTTTGAACTATGTAAGTGTAAGATAACTCCCATGATTTTCATCATTATTTTTTGTAAGTGTACTATACCATTGTTGGGAAAATATCGGAGAGTCATGTCTACAATTAGTCATGACTTCCTAATCAATTTCCAGCAATGTGAAGAAAATGAGGCTCAGAATATTAAAGCAAATAAAAGAGTGTGAAATTTATGTACGTGCTTTAATTTCTTGAGCCATTACTTCATCCTTTCTTAATTATATTCCTTGAATTTCTCATGATATTCGGCCTTATTTTCTCGATTCTTTGTTGAAAGTGATTAAGCTATTAAGATCTTCTTTCTTTCCATTGCAATATTGGCTTACCCAAATGGGCTTTCTATCAGGTTAAGAAGGAATTATACGTCCTCGATTCATACACAACATAGATCCGTTGATCACCGCACAACCCATTATTCCAAAGGTTCACACCATCAGGAAATTAGAAAAGAAAAGAAATAAAATACTAGCGTTTGGTGCCGGTGAGCTCTCCGATATAATAATATATGGCAGAAACAAGAACGGTTTCGGAAAAAATCAAATTCGATTCCAATATCCAACCGCGCTTTCGTAGCATTTGTGCCTGGAGCTTCTAGACTTAGTCAATTCCACATATTCTTTCGCCCCGCGTAGCGAAAGGGTCGTAGCTGAACCCCCGAAACTTTTTCTTTACCTTTCTCCAGATCAAAATCTTTCTACCCTAATAATAATCAACTATTCTCTCTCTTTCTGTCTCTTTTTTGACCGATTCCTTGCAAGTAAAAGAATCTTGGGACTTGGAAATTTAGATCGATGTCCAATGCGGCCATGGCTAATCGAGAGCTATGTTTGACCTTTTCTACAAACGTGCTTCTCACGCGAGTCTTCTTGCGCGAAACGGGCTGCACGGACACGGTTTTAGGGTTTCGCCGGTGGCATTATATTGCATGGTAATCATTCATCTTTGTCCAGCTCATGCACCTAATATACATGCCAAAAAAGCAAAGCGAGTGCCGTACTTAGTTGATGTCGGGAGATGCGAGGCTAAAAGCGGGGCTTGGAGAGCCTGTTGGGTTCTGTCCAGCTAATGATTCGCGATGCATTTCGAGCAAACCGCGTTGGCTTGGATGGATGGATGGGGAGGCACCAAACCAACGGCAGCGCCCTCTCGCCGACATGGGGAATCTATGCGTACAGGTTGTGTGGAAACCATGCTCGGATTTGAATCCGTCTTGTTGACGGTGGACCACCGGGTCATAATTTAATCGAATAATCCATTCGTTTCACATAAGAATATTTATAGTTTCCATTTTTATTTCGCTAGATTGTAGAAGATGATAACGGGGGGACGGGACGGGGCGGGTGGAATCGATGTTTCCTTGATCCTTACCAGTATCAGCTACCCGAGATGATAACGGGGACTGGACAGGGTGGGGTGGGATCAATGTGTTTCTCCATCCTTACCAATATAGCTACCTAGGAGACCCTTCCCCACCTTGCCCCATTTCAAGTTTGGGGTCCCTTTTTTTATTCTTAATAAACCATTTGGAAAAAAATGTCTCAAACTTTTTATTATTAATTAAGGGCATGTCGGCCACCACATACATATGAAATCGAATATAAATGAAACCGCTTTCGGAAGGTGACATTTATTTAATTCTTCAAAGTGTCAAATAGCGGGTGCATTTTGACGAATAATAAGCACGAGGGACGATCGGTGTGCTTTGACACCGAAGTCGGGTTTTGCCGAATCGTATGTCAAGTCTCAAGATTCGGGGTTGCTCCACATAATGCTTGTGTATCTGTGCCGATCGGAAGTATAATCATGCACTTCCCCATATGTTCACAACCCAAAATGCGCCTTCATCTCAAAGAACACTAGCTTGCAATTTACGGAGAGTATCCACTCTTATTCTCGGCACCAAAGTCCACGACCACTATCTCATTTTCTTCTCTTCTAATGTGCTTTTCAAGGTCAACCGCGCCCACCCACAATCAAGCGCACCACTACCAAACATGCACAACAAAATGCATCGAGTGCGAAGGAAAAAGAGTATCTAATCTTTTTGAAAATAGAGTGGGCTAGGCTTGGGTCAAGCCCATTATGGGTGGCTCGAGTCCAAACTAACATAAGAGATATGCCATTAAAAAATTACAATGTTTTTTTTTTTTTTTTCCCGCGAATTAAGGGATTGATGAATTGAATTGTCTTATAAAAAGTAATGAAATCTAAATCATCTATCATTAAGTTTTAGAACCAAAGTGTTCTGTGTGTGATGGAATCTCCAATGTCCTTCTCTCACCTAGCAACCTACACTTCTCGGTTACAATTTCATTTATTAGGAATCGTAGAAATATTAAGAAAATAAGAATCCATTTTTTTTTTCGTGAAAAATGAATTATTTAAAAATATATTTATTTTAAAATTATCGCTTGTAAAAATAAATTAATGCAAAAATATTTTTATTGTTCACAAAAGTAATTAAATATAACTTGTTGTTAATAATGAAGCTATTTTTTATTGACTAATTATATTAAATGGCACAAGTGATTATTTTTAGGAAAATATTTTTCAAATTATTCATTTTTCGTGAAACAAATGGATTCTAAGATAAATTCACTAAATGTGTTGGACCCCAAGTATTAGGGGTGTGCAATCGGACCAAGTTTACCTAGAACCCAGACCGGCTCACCTGAAAAACAAGTCGGGAATCGATTCCCAACTAATCCGGTCCAGGAAGCGGTTGAAACTGGTTCGGGAGCCGGGTCCAAGCAAAGACCCACCTGGAGTCGAACCGGTTTTGGAACTGGTTTTTTATCCTGTTAAAAAAAAATCGTCTCTCTATACAATTCTTTTAAGTCTCATTATCTTTAAAGAATTGTTAAAAAAAGAAAGCCTCTCTCTGAATTAGGTTAAGGAGAACTGTTTTCAAAGAATTATTAAAAAGAAAACTGTTTTTATGCATTGTTTTTCTTTTTTAATGATCCCACCTTCAACTATTACTATTGTCACAAGACAAGTACTATTATACTATTGTAGCACTAATTAAAGCATTCTCAATCCAACTTAAGAAAGTTGTCTTTTTTATAACAGCTCTATTGTGTACACATGAGCAGGTGCATTAGATCATATCAGAATATTTGTGGGAATGAGACTAATATTAGATTCATATTTGTTGTTAATGTTTATGTATTGTTAGGATTTTTGTCTTGTCTTATAATGTTATGAGGATTACATTATTGTTTTTTCGTGAATTAATGTAAAATTCGAAATCGTATAGGATATCGAACAATTGCAAAACAGGTTCAATAAAAATAGGGTTGACCTTATTCCCGGACCAGAAAAATAGGGTTGGGTCCAAAACATGGTTCAACAAAAATAGAGTAGGGTATATGATTCAAAAAAGGGGAGTTAGTTATAATTGGGTCGGGTACAGAGTCCAGGTCTAGATCCTACCCACTTTAAACCTGATCACCCCTACAAAGTATTTGAGTTAGCTAACCATCTTGTCACACACTACTGTCATGGGCTGATAGTTTGGGATCGTGATTATGCGACGACTTAGGCTATTTCGGATCACTTGGCTTTGTTGGGTGCCTAAGCCAAGCCTTTTTTGGATTGATTAATTACTCAACTCATTTAGATCGTAGAGAGAGAAAATCTAGAGATAAAAGCTCTAAACGAAAGAAAGGAACTTAGATTGCTAAATGGTAAGATGGATACAAATGAGGGGAAGGGCACATTTTCTTATACTTGAGGCCTTTAGATTACAACCATTGATCGAGTTTCGATCTGGCGGATGAGATCGTACCGCCCCACCTACCACCTATCGGCATTTATGCCAAGAAAATTCTAGACCACAGCATAATTATGAGATTGCCCGTCTCTGAGAATGTTCCGAAAACACTTGGATCCTTCGAGGGACGTTTTGATCGTTCTTTCTCGATCATAAATGTTCCATTGATCACGGAAACCTTGGCTCTGTGACATTCTCTCCCACTCATTTGAGCAACATCCTCGGTGCTCATAGCATGGAGAGAGTTCTTCTTGGCACGAGCTCTTTCTCGCTTCTTCCTATTCCACTTGGCTTTGATTGACTCGAATGATACCTTGAACAGCTTCTCAAAAGATCGGTTGGGTGGCTTCATGATTGGTTGGATGCACAATCCTTTCTTCGACCTCTAGGGTTATGCCTCCACTTGCAAGGTCTTCTGAGTTGACGGTCTTGAATTGCCTTCTGTTCGGCATCACTTCCAAACCCAACTTTTTTGCTACCTTGGTTGTCATGAATACATTAGAAGCACATGTATCAACTGAGGCATAAAGGGTAATGCCACATACCTCGATCTCGACGAAGTACATGTCCGTTTGCTTTTTCTTCTTGGGCGGTGGTTGGGTTTGCATGGAGTTGAGCATCATCCCACCAAGTCGGACTTGATGCTTCTCCTCCTTGGGTCGTTCCTCTTCTTCCATGGAGAGGATGGCATTGACATGATGCTCTTGAGGACACTTTTTTGTCCAATGGTTTCCTTTACAAATGAAGCAAGGAGTGGGTGGAGGTTGATCATACTTACTTGTGTAGCTTGCTTGCGGTCGACCTCCTTGGACGGGTTGTTTGGATGAGCCTTCTCCCCATGCTTTCATTTGGTTGCCTTGATCCTTGGGGTCACGGGACTTGTCTCCACCTCATCCTTAGAGGACCGATTTGACCTCCAATACCTTGATTGATGCTTTGTTAGATTGAACTTGTTGAGGTCAATGAGTGATTCGGTAATGGTTAAGGCCCTCGAGAGACTTCTCATGCCCCAACGCATTGGCTCTTGTCTTGCCCATGGCTTGAGTCCATCCAAGAACGCTCTGAAAGCCTCATCTTCTTCAATATTATTGATTTGGAGCTTGAGTTCGGTGAATTCCTTCACGTACTCTTGGACTGTACCTTGTTGCTTGAGGCGATGGAGTTTGCTATAGGCTTCTTGTTAAGCAAACTTGAAAAAGAAGTACTCCCGAAACTCCTTCACGAAGTCATCCCACGTCTTCATGGGATGGGCACCGCGCTTGATCTCATCACACCTATTGCACCACCAAAGCATTGTGGTATCGGTAAGGAACATAGTAGCGGTTTGTACCTTGACACCCTTGTGTTGGATATTGGTGACTCCGAAGTATCGTTCCATGCTCCATACAAAGTTATCCACCTCTTTGGTGGATCGATTGCCTTTGAATTCTTTAGGCTTTGGCACCTCTATCTTGGGCACTGCTTGGGTAGGCATTGCTCCATTCGCGATGCTTAGCTTGCATAGGGTGAGCTCCGTCTTGAGCTCTTGGATCTCCACCTTCATGGCTTTGACCTCGTCCCGTTGAGGGTTCTCCTCTTCCATAGTTTGGACTTGTTCCCTCAAGTCGTCGATTGATGATTTGAGGGCATCGTCCTTCACTTGGAGAGGGATCGTCGCATTGTTGATGGCGTTTGTGAAGTCTTTGCGAAGAGAGCCTTCAACCTCTAAGATCCGGTCTTGAACATCATCTAGTCTGTTTATGAGTTTGGCCATGGCACTTTGCATCCTCACGAACTTCTCATCGAGCGCGGCAATGGCTTTTGACGAGATTCCTCTTTTCTTGCTTCAACCGCAAGTCTCTTTGACTTGAGTGACCTTTCCATCCATAATAACTTCTTGGCTCAACATTCTCTCGAACAGTTGGTGCTCCTTGAATCTCTCTTCTTTGCTCTGATACCACTTGTCACGGGTTGATTGTTTGTGATCATGACTGTGCGGCGACTTAGGCTATTTTGGATCGCTTGGGATCGTTGGGCGCCTAAGCCAAGCCTTCTTCAGATCGATCGTTCACTCAACTCACCCGGATCATAGAGAGAGAAAATCTAGAGAGAGAAGCTCTGGACGAAAGAAAGGAACTTAGATTGCTAAATGGTTGGATAGATACAAATGAAGGGGAGGGAACCTCTTCTTATACTTTAGGCTTTTAGATTACAACCATTGATTAGGTTTCGATTTGGTGGACGAGATCATACCACAACACCTACTACCTATCGGCATTTATGCCGAGAAAATTCTAGACCATGGCATAATTATGGAATTGCCCATCCCCGAGAATGTTCCGAAAGCACTTGGATCCTTCGAGGGGCATTTTGGTCATTGTTCATTGATCATGAATGCTCTATTGATCATGAAAATCTAGGCTCCGTGACACTACCTTAGGGGTAATTACCCAATTTTTTTTAAATTTATTGCAACTGTACTAATTCAGTTTCAAACCTTTTAATTGTGTCAATTTAGTCATAAATTTTATAATGTTTTATCAATTGAATTTATCCAGCTAATTTTGGCATGAAATCCGTGATGTAGACATTGACCATTCTATGTGGTATTGCCAATACTGAGGTAGACATTTTTTATTTTGATAATTTTGAAATTTTATTGCCTTTTATATTTTTTTCTTTACTTTTTTTTTTGGAGTGATAGCCACCAAGGGTCTGTGGCCTAAAAGTGAGGGTTGGAACGCTCTTGCTACATTTGAGTGAGGGCCACCATGCCCTTGCTAGATTTGGGTGTTGTGGCCCTTACTAGATCTCAAGCAAGGGCTAAATACCCTCGCTTTGGTTGGTGAGGGCATTGTGGCCCTTGCCTAGGCTCTCACTAGCCACAATAAAGGCGTGCAGCCCTTGCCGAATTTGAGCAAGGGTTGCACACCCTCATCAGCTACAACATTGGATCGTGAGCTCTCGCTGTGGCTAGTGAAGGCATTGTGGCCCTCATTTAGAGTTGGCGACAGTGTGGTAGCCTTTGCTTGTGGCTGACAAAGGTCGGCCAATGGCCCTTAGTCCCAAAAAACAAAAGAGTAAAGTAAAAAAAAAAGTCATACAAATTTCAAAAGATTATAAAAAATGTCCATGTGACTGCTGGTTGTACCACGTATACATAGGATGGCTAGTTCCACATTAAAGATTTCAAGCCAAAATTGATCGGATGGATTCAATTGAGAAAATGTGAAAGCGTTGATGACTAAATTAACATAACTAAAAGATTTATAATTGAATTGATACAAGTGTAATAATTCTAGGGTTTTTTTTTTTTTTTTTTTTTTATAATTGTCCCCATTGACCCGCTATTCATAGGATGTGCCGAAAATTTTCTTGTCATGGTCCTTGTTTTAACTTATTGATGAATTAAGAAATGTTAAAATCTGCTTAAGTCAGCATATGGGAGCCCTCTATGGCTTTCCCAAGATTTAATCCAAGTTGCTTGAAATTTAATACTGATTCTTTTTGGACACAATGGACAATTCCAAAATTTCATTGAGACTGTCAGATTATATTAGGATTGCTATCTAGAAGTTAATTAAACTTAAGTCTAATTGCATTCTTACCCCTTTTTAATCGAAATGGTAGAATCGTTCCAAGAAAAAAGGGACCACGAGGTTTTACCATAAAAGTTTAGAGAAGATCCCGATAACATTTCGCAAATTACAGCATCCTCTTCTTTGGTCAAATCCACGTTATGTTCTTTTCAACTCGAGACGTTAAGTATTACTTATAAAAGGATAGCGCTTTTATAATTGCCGACAAATATGTACTGCGCACTTGCTTTTTGGCATTATCCCGTATCTAAGAATCTATAAATGGAAAATTGTGAGAGCATGTGGAACCACGAGCTAGTCGAATTTGGAATTCACGTGACGAAGGTTGAGTTGCGGTGCAAACCAAATCAATGTATTAACGGTGAGAAACTAATTAAGACTACTTACATTTGTGTAAATTGTAAGGATCCAGGGATTGTCATTGTGTAATATTGTCCATTTTGGGTCGAGACTAGTATAGTTTTAAAATGCGTTACATAGAGTAGAGTAAAGAACTCAAGCCTTATGAACTAGCCCAAGACTCCCCCTAAGCAAATGTGGGACATGAGACATGCTCCCTCACACACGTTCAAAGACTGAGGCGGAGATGCACCACCATCCTTCCTTCCCGCACACCATTGCCTTGGGCTGTCACATTTTCCCCACTTTTAGGCACAACGTTTTCACTGTGGCTTCACACGCAGTTGGGAGTTGGCTTTGATACCATTTATAAGGACCTGAGACTACCACTGTGTAATATTATTTGCGTTGGGCTGAGGCTCGCATGATTTTAAAACATGTTATATAGAGTAAAGAACCCAAACCTTATAGACTAGTCTAGGACTCCTCCCAAGTAATGTGGGACAAGAGACATGCTCCATTTCCTGTGCATGTTTGAGGATTAAGGTGCGAACGCACCACCATCCCACCTCCCTGCGCACTGTCACCTTGAGCCATTACATAAATGATTTTTTCTTCATTGTTATGTTCATTTGCTTAAGACCTTTGCAGCTTTTACTAGGTACTAGGGAGGGAGGGAGGGAGAGGGCGGGGGGGACTGGTAATGACCACTAACTTCTTTGATGAAGGCCCAAGTAAAGGCCAAGCTTATATTCAATATTGACATTAGAGCAGTTAGTAAAATTCCTACAATTAAACTGTCATCACTTTGCCAATAATGTCTTGTAATTGGGGATAGGATATTAGGAGTGCTAAAACTTATGCGCGGTGCTACATTGGTGCCAAAAGTTTATTTTGGATCACTTGAATGTCATAAATTTGAAAAAAATCGATTATTTGAGTGCCATTTTTGACGCGAACACTAGAAAAGTTGATGTGGCCACCGGTCCACATTAGCCGGTCATGTTAGCTTTTCCAGCGGCCATGTCAATAGTAGCACTCAAGTGATTAGCTTTTCAAATTTGTTGCACTTAAGTGATTGGTTTTTCAAATTTGTGGCACTCAAATGATCAATTTTTCAAACTTGTGACACTCAACTAATCCAAAATAAAATTTTGGCACCAAAGTGAGTGCCATACACAAGTTTTGACATTTCTAGTGTACTTATCCCTCTTGTAATTGCTGCTGCTACTGTTTTTCGCAGTTGTTGTTGCTGCTATTGTGTTTTTGTTGATGTTGGACATGTGAAATTCGTGGTCATCGGAGTTGAGGAGATCTTTCTTGACTTATAGAGAGTGAGCCTGAGCATCAGAATTTCTAGTTCTCTTGTGAGGATGAGTCTCGTTATGATCCTTCAATCTCTGGCCTGTGAAATTGGATGTTGATCCTCTAGGCTTGTGCTCTATACTTCAAGAAACGAGCTCCTTAACTCAAATGACCTCGAACTTTGCACGTCCTACATCAACAACAACACCAATGCAGCAACAACAGCAGCAGAAATGGTGTCCGTTGATGAAGGCTCCTTGTTAGGATCCATCAACCTATTGCCTGTGAAATTGGATGGGAGATCGAGAATTTCTGTGTAGGGTACTTTGGGTGCTTCCTCGCCGAGCACCATTTATGTGTAGGGTACTTTGCCTTTCCAAAATAATTAACTGAGGCACGTGACTAATTATTGAAGTGCCGATTGTGGATGAGTTAGTGTTAAGTGATGACTGTTACGGGAATTGTTGATGGTGATAATTATTTTGGAAAGGCAAGCGAGTGTTGTGACGTTAATTAATTGGAATTGATTGTCAAATTATGACTTGAACTCCTGTCGATGGCTTTATCTGGAATTGTTGAATTATGCAAGTTCACGTGACCATTGAATAACATGGCATTGCATTGTACATGTGATTAATTACAATAGCATGTTGTGTGAGCATGAACCATGGTTGCATTGGTGACGAAGAAAGATAATGAAATGAGCATGCATAATTGGTGTGCTCGTACGGTCACATAAGAGTTGTCACCCAATGGGAATTCGTGGTTGACGGAGTTCGTTTTGTCGAAATACTTGGCGGGAGTCCGGATGTGGGTTGCGGTAGAGGTCGAGCCTATGTTCCTTTGGGAATGTCGTCCGGGTGGGAGATCCGGACATAGCTAGGCCCAATGGGGTGGGACGATGCCTGATTTTTGGACCAATAGATTGCTAACTATAAGGTTGTGTCATGGTCGGGAGGTTCTAATAATTTGAACATGTGTGACTGCTGATGCATGGAACAATTTGATGTGTGTTTTGATTATGTGAACTGCATATTGAAGTTGCTATGGCATGAGTTATATTATATAATGTAGGGTATGTATGTTAAGGTAAGGTGAGATCGCCTGTGATTGCATTTGATGGTTGTTGATATACGCTTGATTGAGATTTCGTTGCATGTTATAAATAGACCAAAGCGGTGGTCATCTTATATCTGATTTGCCATCATTAGTAGGTTGCATGATTGGGCTGCACCTTATGCGAGCGAGTTTCTTAACTGAGGCTTAAGATTATAACTTATTGAGATTTTATCTCATTGGTTATTGTATAACCATTTTGAGGTCTATTGGATGAAAAATCAGCACGTGTTGCAATTCGTGGCTGTGTTTGAAGGAAGTCCTTGTTAGTTTCGTTGGCTCGATAAGGAGGTGTCTGTGGTAAGGGCTTGTACTTGTAAACTTCTTAGGGTTAATTAGAAAATCAATGAAGTAATACTTTTGAAAGTGTTTCCTATTGGGTTTTCTTGCTATCCTTGGTTTTGTAATTATCTGGGTGGTTGTGATTTGCTTCCGCATGTGTTTAATTGAAAGATAGAAATAATGATCGGCAACGCGTCTTGGAACATTGCATTCAAATGACCGCAAGTGAAAAAGAAGATTGTCGCGTGCTCGAGGATCGGGGCATGTGGGAAGTTATTTAGATAAAATCAATTTTGTGACGTTTGTTTCCGTTTTATTGACTTCTATATTAGCGGTTACTCTTTTTGCATTTGCTTCAATTGTGATGTTTGGTATGATGGAAAATATTTTGCTTCTATAACGACCAAGTATGGGAAGAAATCTTCATTTACAAAGGAAATGTTTTTTTCAAGAAGGAAGCCTACAAAAAGAAATCCATTTTTATACTATTTCGAGCCCAATTTCCTTATAAAGCACCTAGTCACCAACTTTTAGTCAGGACTTATATCTAATCCCGATTAACTTTCCGTTTAATGATGCCGTTAAAGATTTGACATATAATTCCATGGCAAATACCTTCCATCTCTAACAACCAAGTATGGGAAGAAATCTTGAATTTACGATGGAAAAGAGATTTTCAAAATGGAAACCTACAAAAAAGAATCCATTTTTACACCGTTTCAGGTCCAATTCCGTTATAAAGCACCTACTCACCAACTTTCCATTAGTACTCAAATCTGATCCCGATCAAGTTTCCGTTTAAGGATAGTAGTAAAGATTTGATGTATCATTCCATGTGTACTCTAAGGAACTAGATGGAAACTTAATGAAGATTGGATTTGGGAATCGATTGAAAGTCGGTGGTTTTTATGAGATAAAAAAAAAGTTTGGGCCAAAATCGTGACTCGCTTTATGATTAGCGCTTTTTATGAGTTGAAAAAAGATTGGGTCAAAATTGTGACTTGGTTTATAATTTGGTGCTTTTTATGAGTAGAAAGGAAATTTGGGTTAAATTGAGACCCAAGCTAAAATCTTTGCTTTTTTACGAGATAACGAAAGGTTAGAGCCACATTTGGGACACAAGATCAAAATTGTGCTTTTTGAGGGAATTAAGATTACTGCTACTTGCAAGTTCTTTATTTTTCCCAAATACAGGACTTGAAAATCAATACAAGCAAAAAAAAAAATGGTCGATTTTGCTTATATTTCGAGCACGTGAAAACTTTTATTTCCAACTCAATTAGTTGAAATATTTTGGGAAGTTGCCGATTTATTAGTTGTTATGACCACTCTATCACGATTAGAGTGCCAATAATATTTTTAAAAGCAACTAATTCCAAAATTCTCAACAAAAAAAGAAAATTATCAAAAAGTCATAAGCTTATTACGTGATGACTAATTTAATCATAAATCTTTTAATGGTGTCAATTCAATCCTAAATTCTTTGACGATTGGCCAATTTAGTCGTAAGCTTTTTGAAGATTTGTCAATTTAGTCCTTCTTGGCTAGAAATCGTTAATGTGACAATCTAGTCAACACCAACTATCTTACATGGCATGGCAAATTAAATGGCACAGCTAGTGCCAACATGGACAATATTTTCAATTTTTAAATTTCCTGAAATTTTTTCTTGTTTTAAATTTTCTCTAGCATTTAACGAAATAAAAAAGCATGGGAGATAATGAGCGTCCTCTGATACAAATGTCAGGTTTGACTGACTCGTATGTCAAGTCCTCAGAACTATGTCAATTGCAATTTACATTAATATATATATAGAGGTCTTATATTTTTCATTTTGGAATGTACAGGATATTACATTTTGCTCTCTCTTTCATCACAATTCTCCTCTTGATATAAGAAACTTATTGCTATCTAAGGAAGCACTCATCAGGTCTGGTTTGTAACAACACCAACTGCATTGGCAGCATTTTTCCACGATGTTTCTAACAATGCTAGCAACAACGGCTGCGTCTCTCTGCTGTCCACAGCCTCTCGTAACTGTTCTACATTCTTCTACCACTTGTTTCGAAAAACGAGCACTCCCATTAGACTCGCCACCTTTAGAACTATTACATCGTGGAATCTTCATCGCGAATAGTTGCGAAATGCCAGCTTGCATGCCACCACGTGCTGTCGCGACTCGGATCCATCAAGCTCGTTGCTATCGAGGGTGTTAATGATAATCATTCTTTCTGAAACATAAATAGATTTTTTTTATTTACATCAATGGATGAGTTTCTGAGAAAAAATATACGTTTGATAATGACACAAAATTTCTATTCCTGAAATATAAATTTGTTTAATAACAACATAAAATTTCTCCTCTCGAGTGGTGGCAATCAATTGGGGTGTGGGTGGTGACGGCGGCAGCGAACAACGGGCCAAGTGGCTAGTGGGTGGTCGACTAGTAGTAGGGATGAGTGATAAAAAAAGTTTTTATTTCTCATTACTGTTCTCGAAATCAAGAAGTAAAAAAATTTTACTTCGCATTTTATTTCAAACTTATTTCTGAACTAAAAATTTATTCCAGAAATAGAAAAATGAAATTTTATTATCAAATGAATTTCCGTTTCACAAATAAGTTTGGAACAAAAAAAATAATTTTCAAACAGAATATAATGTTATAATATGCGCTCTGAGTGCTATTTTGTCTCGTTCACGTGCTTGTTTTGGGAAATAAACACAACTCTAACAAAATAGGACCCAATCACCATATCCCAACTCTAACGTGAGCCTTAAACCTACAGGTGCTAGCTACAGGTTAAGGATATCCTCCCTGCAACCCAATAATTGGGAGCACATCTTGGATCCTTTGTGTTTGGCTACAAGGTAACCTCACCAAGTTATAGGAAGGTTTTCATCTTCAAGTTGGGATCACCCCGCTTGCCTAGTAATCCGGATGGGCTGATAGGACTGTGTTCTTTATTTAAAGTATCGGTGCTTGCATGCCCAACCCCTCCCAAATACCTCTTTGAATCTTTTTCTTCCTTAGGAGGAGGGAATATGTGAAGTGATATTGTGGAGATTTTCACCCTAGGGCGGATCTCTCATTTGTTTTTTTTTCCTTGAGCTTTTTAAGGACTTGCTTAGATCTAACTGTCTCCCAACTCTCACGCGAGCCTTAAACCAGGCCTTAAACCTGTGGGTACTAGCTGCTCCTATTGTCATTGACGTCATCCCCACACGTGTTCATCATGTGTTGGGCACTATCGATTAAGTTGACATCATTGCCATGTCATGCTAGTCATCCTTGTTACATCAGCCCCCACCACGTCCTCCATCACTTTAGCTTTTTGCCATGTCAACCTTTGATTGTTGATCGTTGACCATAGTGGCCTTATTGTTGACCGGCGTTTGCCAACAGTTGATGGAGATTGATCCGTTCAATTTAATCGATTCGACTGGTTTTGAGACTTATTTTGACTGGGGAGACCTGATTCGAATCAATTCTTGGATATTTCTGACCATTTGAATGTATTATGACATGCCGAGTCCATTCTTTGCCTTATTTTCTCCACGTATGCTCCCTAAGTACTGGTTTCTCCATAATCCTTATACAATTTGCTCTGTTTAAGCCAGAAACGCACATATAATAGATAAACTTTGTACGTGTCGTTGCTTACGTGGTCATATGGCATCCAACTGCCATTGATAATGACCTAAATGATCTACCCAATCAAACAATCAACCCCTAAGTCAAGGTTCACAAGCACGTTCATCTGCCATTATTGCTAACATAGTGGCTTCTCCCACTAGATCATCTGTCATTCTATCCTAGAGGGTCTTCATTCCCTTTTTCAAGAGTCCGGTACTTCTAGCTCCTCTGTCCCCAATGCTTTTGCCATAACTATTGCCTCAAGGTACTTTGATTCATAGGTTTTTGACTCCACCTGCTACAATTACGTGACTTCAAATTCTATCTTGTTTCGGTTGAAATTCTTCATTTCACATGCATTGACTATTCACACAGCCATTAATTCACAAAATAAGGGTCAACCATACATGAAACATTTCAACATTCAAATAGTCCTTGCCTAACACATTTTTGGTTCCCAAACTCTCACTAAATTTAATTTTAGTAAGAAAATTTTGGGAACTTCATTTTTGACTTTTAGTTCTCTCATGGTTATCATGTGCAGGATCCATAGGCAAGATAAACCATTGGGGTGGGTTGTATATTAGCATCTTTAAGCTTGTTTCCTTCAATATTTCCAGCTCTTTCACTTGTTGTGTTGTCATAGTATCATTTGAAACTTGAGATTCTTGATTAGATCATGCTTCTATCTCTAAATTAAGATCTTTGGTTCTTAGTGACCCTTTGGGTTTTGTTGATGATACAAATTTTGATTGCCTACCTGGTCAATTGGGAAAACATCATGCCTTACTATTTGATTTTAGTGGATCTATCTCTCATGTCCTTTTTGATTTAATTTACCTTGATATTAAAGGGACATTTTCAATCCCTAGTAGAAGAGGCTCTCTCTAATTTGTAATCTTTGTGGATGACCCTTTTCATTATGCCTAGATTAGTCTTATAGAAAACCAACCTAGACTTACTTCTATGTACCATGATTTTGTTGCCATGATAAAAATAAAATTTTCTCAAGATATCAAGTGTTTTTGTATTGATATGATTTTGGATGGAGAGACTAATTTGGCAAATTGTTGGAAGGATTAAGACTAAATTGGAATACCATCAAAAGGCTTAGGATTAAATTGTCGCAATTGAAAGGTCTAGAATTGAATTGATAAATTGTCAAAAATGTTAGGATTGAATTGGCATAAGAGTAACGAATTTATGACTTTTTTGTTAGTTCTTCCCATGTGGTGTGTAGAGCACACGAAACAATGAGCAAGTCTTATTTGGAATTCACTCTAGGAAGGTTGAGTTGCGGCACAAGTCAAATTTGTGTGTTAATGGTGAGAAACTTCTCAAAGACTACTTAACCTCGTGTAAATGATTTTTTTGTCCTTGTATGTTCCTGGCCTGAATTTAACTTGCTCTCCATTAATGATTTGGCTTCCTAATGTGGCGTTTTGGAGATTCAGAACATACGATGGTGACTACATGCATGGACTGATGGTAGACAAAAATTTTCATAGCCCTCGCATATTAAGATACTTAAAAATATGTTTTAGGGAGAAAATTTTTATTCACTTTTCCCTATGTCTCAATGTGTTGTATATACAATGTATATAAAGAACTCTAAGAGATAATATATTATGTTAACAAAATAACAAATTTTCAGCAAATATTATTTGCTGAATATTTTCTTCCTTTAACATCCCTCTGCAAGTGAATGGTGAGGGTAAACCATGAGCTTGGACCACAATTGAAGGAACTGGCGAGAAGGAAAACCTTTAGTAAAAATATTAGCAGTTTGTTTGTCGATAGAAATGTAGCAGACTACTAATTGTTTTTGAGTAATGCGTTCCTGAATAAAATGGTAATCAATTTCCACATGTTTGGTTCGAGCATGAAACACGAGATTTGCAGATAAGTAGATGGTGGATACCTTATCGCACCAAAGAGTGGGTGGCTCGGGTGGTTGCACATGAAGATCCCGAAGAAGATATTCAAGCCATATTAACTCCGATGTGGTATCCGCAAGACATTTGTATTATGCTTTGGTGCTGGATCTAGCAATGGTTCATTGCTTGTGAGATGACCAAGAGATGAGATTGGGTCCTTGATAGACACAAAACCCACCAATAGAGCGATGGTTTGTTCGATTGCTTGCCCAATTGGCATTAGAAAATGCATGGAGTTGAGTGATTGCTGCTCGAGTAAAAAGAAGATTATGTGAGATTGTTCCAACCTAGTAATGCAGAAGGCGTTTCACTGCCTGTCAATTTACCATAGTGGGGTGTGAAGACGTTGACAAGCCGAATGTATTGCTTATGCAATATTGGACCGTGTAAGAGTGAGATATTGAAGTGCTCCCTCAATGCTTCAAAAATAAAATGGTCCACAAGTGGCTCATGAGAAACACCTATATCTGCTTCCATGGAATCGGTAGGAGTAGCAGCAGGTTTGGCGGATTGCATATGAGCATTCTTCAGTATTTTTGCACAAATGACCTTGGTGAAGATGCAACCCATCATTGGTATGAAGCACTTCAATCCCCAAAAAAATAATGAATGTCTCCTAAATCCTTGATAGCAAATTCCGATTGAAGGGATTGCATGAGATCATGTAATGGAGCATTTGGAGAATCGGTTAAAATAATGTCGTCAATGTACACCAATAAGTAAATGGTAAAATCAGCCATGTGTTTGACAAACAAGGTGGTATCAGCCTTGGATATGACAAATCCCAAGTCGCACAAATAGGAACTCAAGCGAGTGTACCAAGTACAAGGTGCTTGTTTAAGACAATACAACAAGCATCAAAGAAGACAAACATAGTTGGCCTTACTTGCATTAACGAAACCTTGCGATTGAGTCATATAAACTTCCTCCTCAAGTAATCCATGTAGGAATGAATTATAGACATCCAATTGTTGAATGGACCAATGTTGAGAATATGCCAAAGACAAGACTATGCGTATGGTAACGGGCTTGGTCACTAGACTAAATGTCTCAGTGTAATCGATACCCTCTTGTTGATGAAAACCCTTGGCAACCGATCTCACTTTATATCGTTCAATAGTTCCGTTGGAGTGGAGTTTAATCTTGTACACCCATTTGCATTCGATGGGTCGAGTATGAGCTGGAAGTGGAACAAGATCCCATGTGCCATTCTCCATTTATGCTTTGTATTCGGACTACATTGTGAGTTGCCATTTCTCATCTTTTGTGCCCTTGGAAAAACAAGTGGATTCTTCGGGAATATTGGACCGAACCACAAGAGGCGAGGTGTGATTTCTTTTAAAAGTTCGATGAGCTATGGTCCTATCTCAAAGACAAGTCATTATAGGATGTGAAGATGATGTTGGTATTGTGGCAGGAGTTTCTTCTGGTACCTCAATAGATTTGGTTGCAACTCCGTTTGTGTCAATAAGCGAAACGTCCATATTTGGTGAAGAAACCCATGGAGACTCAGGTGGTCTAGTAGGTGTCAAGGATGATAAGAACAAATTAGCAAGTAAAAATAGTCCCACACATGTTGATGTTGAAGCATTTTGAGAGGAGTTTGGCATAGTAGCAAGAGGATAGGTGGCCTCATTAAAAGTGGCATTCGCAACAACATAAAAACGCTTATCCTTGGGGCAATAGCAACAATATCCTTTATATCCTGGAGGATAGCTCAAAAAAATGCAAACCTTGGATCTTGGTGTAACCTTATGGGGCGAGTAAGGGTGAAGAAATGGATACACTACACAATCAAAAACACGCAAATGCGTAATATCGGGTTTAGTGTGAAATAAAGCCTCCCAAGGTGAAATATTATCAATGATTGGTGTTGGCGTGCGGTTAATCAAATACATCACAGTTCAAAAGCAAACTCCCAAACATTGGTGGAACAAAATCTTGATGGAGAAGAGTCAATCTAGTTTTTAATACATGCCGATTTTTCCATTCCGTAGTCTTGTTTTGATAGGGTGCATAAGGACAAGAAACCCATTGGTAAATGCCATGCTCCCTAATGTATTGGACAAATTCGGTGGATGTGACAAATTCAGGTGTTTCATTGCACTATATAGACTTAATTTCGTAGTTAAGTTGATTTTCAACAAGTTAGTGAAAGGCTTTAAAAATGAAACAAAATTGATTACAAGATGAGAATGAGTAGAACCAAGTAAAACGTGAGAAATTTTCAATAAACAAATGTATTATTTTATTGCCAATGGATGAAATAACAGTAAAGGGACCCCGAATATCAAAATGAATTAATTCCAAAGGATGTTTTGACCTAGATAAAGTAGGATAATGACTATGGTGGTGATTTTTATTCATAGCACATGCCGTACAAGCCGAAGATAAAGAACGACTAAAACTAATGTTTGATGAATTTGGAAGACATACAAGCCAGTCGGTGGTGGCATGTCCTAAGCGGTTGTGCCACCAAGTGAGAGAAGCAACTAACATAGAAGGTATGGAAGAGTGGATGGATGGAAGGGTGACACGGTAAAGTCCATTGTCAAGCATGCCGCGGAGGATTTCTTGACCATTTTTAATCGATGTGGCAATAAATGAGTTAGAATCAAATTGAAAAACACAATGGTTATCAAGTGCAAATTGCGACACTTAAAGTAAATTTTTATTGATTCCAAGTACGACTAAAATTTTATGAAGTATAAAGGATGGAGAAGAGGATACAAGTGTACCCATGTGAGTGATCGGTAAGGACAGACTATCACCCACAACAAGCTGATTTTGACTAGAATATAGAGTGGCATTTGTAAGTCCTGCAGAATTTTCTATAACGTGATGCATAACACTTGAATTAATAAACCATGCTGAAGATGTGAGAGCAGAGGGTGGACTTGATGGCAGACAATATTGTGGTGGTGAGTCTGGACCTATCAAGTGTGCTTGTGCGGGCTGGATTGATCCAACAAAGCGATAACATGTATTGGCCTTATGGCCTTGCTTGCCACAAAGCTGACAAAGTGGGCCTCCTCCATTGAGGTGTCTCCTGCAATTTCCAATTCCATAATGTGAGCTACAGCCCTGGGATATTCTAGTAAATTTCCAGATGGATTTAAATTTGCATGGAAGATGTTGGACCCATGATGGGTCTACCGAGAAGGAGGTGGTCCTTGGCTGGTATGAAAAACTGCCAGTGGAAGCTGATTATTTGTTACCATTGCTAGTTCTAGCCTTCCCTCATGAATTAAGGCTTGAAATTGGTCCTTTATCAAAGACCTAGTTTGAGTTAAAACGGAAATTGTGGTGTCGAGACCTTGAAATTTAGCACCCAAACCACAAAACAATTGAGTATGATATTCATTAATAGATAAAGGTTCACTAATAGCAGCTAATTGGTTCGTGAGGTTGGTGGCTTCTTGTAGGAATTCGGTGACGGATCGATGTCCTTTTGAGAGTGATTGAAGTTGGAGTCGTAAAGTGGACACGTGAGTAGTTGATTGAGCCACATACTAGTCCACAAGATTCTTCCAAAACACTTGCTTTGGATGTGTGACTTGTCAATTGGGCAACTATGGGAGCAGTCGAATTGAGGATCCAAGCTAATGCAATGGACTCTCGAAATTTCTAGTTTTCAAATGCTGGATTGGTTGTTTGCGTAATAGCCCCTCTAATGTAGTCTCCTTGATAGTCTCCTTTGGCTGAGGTTCAATGTTGTCCAGAATGGACAGCAAGTAGGCAGCGCGTAAATACGGTGAAATCTATGTTTTCCAGATTGGATGGTTCGTCTCAGTTGGCTTCTACCCAATTCTTGGTGGTGCCATGAGATTGGGGTTACTCGAGACGATTGATAATGGCATTAGTGGCAGCTTCGATGCGATCAAGAAGTTGGTGTTTCTTCAGACATGGATTGGTGAGGCTTTTGCCAAAGAAACTCTAATACCAACTTAAAAATATGTTTTAGGGAAGAAAATTTTTATTCACTTTTCCCTATGTCTCATTGTGTTGCAAATACAATGTATATAAAGAACTCTAACAAATAAGATATTCTATTAACAGAATAACAAATATTCGGCAAATAATATTTGCTGAATCTTTTCTTCCCTTAATAGATAAGATACAAAAGATAATAAATATTCCCTAAATATTTGTTGAATATTTTCTTCCCTTGACAAATATCTTTGCAGCTCTTGGACTTGGCGTGCGAGAGAGGGGGGGGGGGGACTGACAATGGTCCCTAGTAATAGATTTGGGGATATGACATTAATTTGTAAAAGAAATTTTGATGGACATGGCCCAATCAATAGCCAGAGGATCCACTCAAATAATAAAAAGAAAATAAGAGTGTTCTTTGATGAAGGCCCGAGTAAAGGCCGAGCTTACATTCAATATTGACATTAGAACAGTTAGTAAAATCCCTAGGCCTAAACTGTCATCACTCTGCCAATAATGTCTTGTTATTGTTGGTGCTGCTGCTGCTGCTGCTGTTTTTTTTGCCTCTGTTGCTGTTGCTCTTGCGTTTGTGTTGATGTTGGACATGCGAAGTTCAAGGTCGTCGGAGTTGAGGAGATCTTTCCTGACTTAAGGAGAGCGAGCCTTGATGATCAGCATTTCTCAGTTCTCTTGCGAGGATGAGCCTCATTATTATTTTTTCAATCTCTGCCTTGTGAAATTGGATGCTGATCCTCAAGGCTTGTGCTCTATACTTCAAGAAACAACTCAAACGACCTTGAACTTTGCACGTCCAACATCAACAACAACATAAACCCAGCGACAACAAGAACAGAAAGGGTGTCCGATGATGAAGGCTTCTCGTCATGATCCTTCAACCTCTCGCCCGTGAAATTGGACAAGAGATCCAGAATTTCAGTGTGGGCTACTTTGGGTGCCTCCTCGCCAAGCATCATTCTCTTCAAAGGCTGGTCATTGGTTTAGTTGGTTAGGCTTTTGTGCTCATACAATAGATGATACTATCCTCTTTATCTGTACATAGAATAACTCGATAATAAACTAAGTAAAGCTTAACGTCATACCTCACACTGCATTAGGTTAAGCTCTTTCATCGTCTGGAATTACTCCTCTTGATGACCTCTCTGTTTCCTCATTCATTGCTCCCCTCAGGGGCAAGTGTGAAATTGAGGTCGAGGGTTTTAAGTTGTTCTCTTGAACTTGAATCGCTACTACATCTGTCGCAAGTGTGGAAGGTGATGTTTGAGGATTCTGTTTCTGAGTTTGAATTAAGAAGATTTTATCTCAAAGAGAGATTGACAGATAAGATTTGATTGTGGAAAAGACGAAGAATGAAAAAGAGGAGGATTGTTACTTTGTCCTGAGCTGTATTTACTGACAGAATTCGTCATTGGGATTGTTTAAATAGGCCACTTAGGCCTCACCTTTATGTCAAAACCGGTAGCTAATCCCTACCTTATCTTCAAAAGAAAGGAATAGTTAATGCAACCTCACAAATAAAGCTCAATACATATCTAATGTGCGATAGAGAGTCAATCCACCGTGGGAGTTCTTTTTCTTATCAAATTTTCAAATGACAAGTAAAATTACTTAGTAGGAAATAAATCATATATTTCCTACAATGGAAAATTGGAAGGTTTATGTAAATCTTACTGAGATGGAAATAAAAAGATGAATAGATATGATATCGGATATGATGTATTTTACCATATAATTGATTTCTCATTGACATCAAATATTAATTTCCCATATATTTGAGGTGAAACCTAAGAGTGAGCAAAGACATGAGAGTGAATTTAGCATTCAATTCCAGAAAGGAAAATGCAGTAAATTCATAAAGATAGAGCTTATTAAAGGGCATATTGTCCAAATTATATATATAGGGTTAGGTAAATCATTATGATTCAAAAACTGGTAGGGTTAGGAAAATTGGAAGGATTAGATGTGACATATCTTACCATGGAATTTATTTTTTCTTTTTGTGAAATGTTGTGGCATATTAGATGACTTCAAAAAAATTTTCAGGGACACTAATTTATCAAGCACCCATATACTTGAGGTACAACTTAAGAACAAGCAAAAATACGAGAGGGTGAACTTAGCATTCAACTCCAAATATGTATAATATGTTAAAAAAAGCTCTATATGTTGTCTTTTTTTAACGCGTTCGCATGCGCGCGCACACATATACATATATATATATATATATTTGGAGTTGAATTCTAAGGTCGCCTTGTCATATCTTTGCTAGTTCTTAGGTTGTACCTCAAGTATATAAGTGTTTAATGAATTAATGTGTCTAGATTTTTTTTTGAAGAACGAGTTCTATTGGGTAAAGCCAATGATTAGAGGCATTGGGGCGCAACGCCCTCGACCTATTCTCAAACTTTAAATAGGTAGGACAGCACGGCTGCTTCGTTGAGCCACGCCATGGAATCGAGAGTTCTAAGTGGGCTATTTTTGGTAAGTAGAACTGGCGATGCGAAATGAACTGGAATCAAGTTACGGTGCCCAACTGTGCGCTAACCTAGAACCCACAAAGGGTGTTGGTTGATCAAGATAGCAAGACGGTGGTCATGGAAGTCAAAATTCGCTAAGGAGTGTGTAACAACTCACCTGCCAAATCAACTAGCCCCGAAAATGGATAGTGCTAAAGTGCGCGACCTATACTCGGTTGTCAAGGCAAGTGCTAGGCCTTGATGAGTAGGAGGGTGCGGTAGTCGTTGCAAAACTTGGGGCGTGAGCCCGGGCAGAGCGGCCGTGAGTGCAATATATCATGTCTAACCCTTCCAATTTACCTAAGCCTTCAATTTTTGAATTGCAACGATTTACCTAACCCTAGGGAAATGTAATTTCTCTAGTTTTACATTTACTTTAGCTTTGAAACAATATATTAAGCATGTAAATGTAACAAAACCTGGAGGAGAATAGAAGCATACCGTGTTGCTGACATTTCTTAGGAACTTTTAGGTTCGTGTGCTTCAAAAGTTATGTCTCTTATGTTTCCGGTGAATAACAATTTACCTGATAGAGAGGGTGATTGCACTAATTTTGATATAAACTTAAAAAGTTAGCGTTTTGCTATTGAAATTCATAAAGTGTAGTAGAGGAGTTAGGATGCCTATATACTATCAAATGTAGTTTTCTGAAAATAAGTTGAAAATTACATAGAGAAGGACTGTTCTTGCCAAAAATTGATAGTTTAGGATAACAAGATAAAAAGTTTTAAAAATTTGCTTTCCAAAGTACAATAATCATTTAAATAAGGACACTGAAAGTAGCATAATTTTCGTTCACCACTTACTTGAATGTTATAATTTTTTTTTTTCGATTACTTAAGTGCTGAAATTATAAACAATCATTCAGTTTGAGTGCCTCTGATGATATATTCGAGCATCCATTCCACCTGGCTTTTCAACAATATTTTGAATCCAACGTGACTTGCATAAAGACGTTCAAGTCATATGAATAATGGAATTCGACCAAAATGTTTTTTGAAAAATGGAAGAGATGACGTGGCAAATGGAACTAAAAACGAAGACGCCTCGTCTCTCTCACACAGAATTACACAGCCACCCACGCCCACACCAACACACACCGACGGGTACACACACACATGGTCTAATCAATTACAACATGGAAATGAAAACTGAAGGCGAAAATGATGAACAAGAACCTCGACTTGGCTGAGGACGGGGAAGCTCTCGACGGACTTGGAGCATTCGGTGTTGAAATCGACCGTCCGATTCGCATTCTCTTAGTTGCTCCGGATCCATTGGCTTCGACCCTTCCTTCCTGCATTTTGCAACAACCTAAGCAAAGAGACGGTGGATTGGATTAGCATAACTGATACACGCGCGTGCACACATACACTTTCTTCATCACACAAATGAACCTCACATGCGCAAACTCTTGGGTATGTACTAAGCATTGTGATCATGACTCACACTACCGTGAGCCACTTCTGCTCCCGCTTAGCATTGCAAATTTTAGAATGAAATTTTGTCCCAATTCCTCAAATTGGAATTAGGTTTTGAAGAACATACCTAATTTTGCCCCAATTTGTTAATTTAGGGAAACCGATGGGTCAAATGACTATAGTCTCACTTGCTGACTCTATTTTGTTGGCAAGCCTCGTTGGATGATTTATATTGAATTGAATCCGTGTCAAATTATCTGGCTAGACAAATCACCTATGAAAATCAAGTGAACGATTTTTAACTAATGTGAAACTAAAGTGATTGAAGAAAAGTTATGATATTTAAGTAAACATCATAAGATAGTTATGACACTTGTGATGTCTTTTTTTTTTTTTTTTTTTTTTTGGGTAAGGTAAGATTGTATTAGAAACGACTAGAGAACTGTACAGTAGGGGTAGAGCCCAGTACCTACACATACTCCACTAGACTACGTGTCACTAGAGTAGAAAGGTACCGCGCTCACCAAAATGAGAAAAACAACAAAGAGATCGGGTTATCGAGAACCCAAATCATCCTAAACTAAGCCAAGTGTGGCTCATCTCCAAAAATACGGGGGTCTATTCCCCAGCTACGCTTTCTTCTATTCCTGGGGTTGTCCTCAACCGACTTGTAAGTGATGCCTTTATCCTTTACCACCTTAAAAAGGTAAAGTTTCATGGAAGGAGCATAGAGATTGAGTCCACGGAAAAGAATATCATTCATAGTCTTCCAAATGATATAACAAAGCACTCCGAAGGAGAAATGAGCTCTTTCTCGATAGAATCCCTTACCAGATACAAAGTTAATGGCCCAAAGGAGATTGTTCGATCAAGAGGGGTTGCTCTATGGAAGGTTACATTTAGCAGCCCAAAATTTTGCCATAGCATTAGGGAAATGGCATTCAAAAAACAGATGTTTGATAGAGTCAGGTCTAGACTTGCAAAAGACACACAGAATTAGGAATTCTGCCAAAAGTCATAAGGTACACTTGCGTTGGGAGCCGATTCTTGGTTATAAGCCAGAGAAGAAATTGATGTCTAGGAGCCAATGCCTTGTCCCAAACAAAAGAGGACCAGTGAACCGGGCTATGTACCTGCCGGTTTGTGGCCAAGCCGAAGCATTTGAAAATTTCCCAGCGGAATCCTGAACCCATGTAAAAGTATCTTGACCAACTGAGAGATGGAGAATTGGTATTTGCCACAATAACAGCTCTTGGCATACCTGAGAGCCATTAGAGGAGTATAGATCCTTTGCCTTTGCATTTATGAGGAGGTCCGATTGGTATATGTAATTGTTTGAAAAGATAGAATCTAGAGAGCCAATAGCAAGCCATGGATCAAACCAGAGCGATATTGATTCCCCATCTCTTAGCTTCCATCTGAAATGGGGTTTAAAGACATCCCTTAGAGCCAGGATCTTATGCCAAGCCCAAGAACAGTGGGTAGGGGTTGAAGAAATCCAATTTTTTTTTTCCTTTTGAGGTATGTAGCATGTATCCATTTGCACCATAACGATTCTTTATCAGTGAAAAGCAACCAGATGTGTTTAGCCATAACTGCTTTGTTGCTATCCCTGATCCTTCTTATCCCAAGTCCTCCTTCTGAGTAGGGAAGGTAGACATCATCCCAAGCCACCTTGGCACCTCCCGAGCCCATGGTAGGGTCTTTCCAGAGGAATTGCCTACAAGTTTGTTCAATCTTATCCACTACCGAGGAATGGAACCAAATGTTAGGTGAATTGCAAGTGCACAATATTAACAAGTAATAAAGTGATGAGTGAGTATCGTTCTCATAGGGATTGTTTTTTTTTATTTTATCCAATTACTTACTGAAAGTGATCAATTCAAAAATTTAGCTAACCAAATCGAAAAAATGAGTAAAAAGTAAACTAAACCAATTAAAATACTAAAATATAGAAAAAGTCAAAACTTAAAGAATTAAAAGCTAATTAAAATTGTAAAGTAAAAATAATCTAAAGCAAACTGAAAATTAATAATTATCAAGATCACAAAGTGTTAGAGCATCCAACTTCACTTAATCATTCATAATTAATTTTCTTAACTTTTCATGCAACAAATTAATTTTCAATTGTGTTGGCGAAATTTTCCTAAGATGAATTAAAAGCCAACCTCGGTCTAATAATCCCTAATTAGGTATGTTAACCCACACTAACCTTAGGTGAATTTAAACTACCTAAAAGCATTAAGTTCTTGTGGAAATTCCCGGATTCAATCTAAGTAGTCCCAACCTAGATCTACTACCGCAGCCACATAAATAACCTAGTGTACCTTGACCTAGATTTAATTTATGGTTCAATATCACTATTGCGCATGCACACAATCTCCACCCGGTATCATGCATACATCAAAAATCATTCAAAAGTTGGCCAGACTTGAAAGCATTAAGATCATGATAAAGAATGACACAATCAAAATAATTCTATTGCATGAAAGTCTTTGAAAATTAATCAATCATGATTAAGATCCATTGTAGCTCTAACAAAAGAAATTTAGAACATAGTAAAAATTAAACGACAAGAATTAAAGAAAACATAATACTAAATAAAAACAAATTCACCGAATTGAGAAATAAGGAGCTTCAGGTTTGTCTCCTCCTTCTCTCCTTGACACGCCAACTCTACTAAAATAGAAGAACAAAATCTAATTAAGAAAACTCAAATTTTTCTGCAAAGATGGTGGCTCCAAGGATTCTCTCCTTTCTTCTGCGGCACAATAGCAATTTATATAGCCTCAAAAAATCTGCCCTAAGTCGACTCCTATTAGGAAATCAAAAAGATTCCTCCTTGATTTTCTTTGAACCATATCTTCAATCATGGTCAGATTCTCTAAATATTTGATTTGGGCTGCATTTTTCTTCAAGATGAAATATTCTGAAAGATATTGCAATATTTTGGAAGATCTGAAAATATTTCATACAAAATAAAATTACGTGAGTAGCAATTAAATTCACCCAAAAATTTCTCAAAATTTAGCAAATATCAAGTCTAAATAAGCAAGAATACTCTATAAAAAATAGAGTTATCAATTATCCCCAACTTAGAAATTTGCTAGTCCTCGAGCAAACAATAAATAAACTTCATCTCCAATTATCAATATCCATTCATAATTACGTGAAATCACAACTCAAAGGAAAAAATAAATCCCATCAATCCAAAATTAATACATAAGCTATGTCTAACCTTAACCATGCAATCCGTGTGTATGTGTGCCCCTTGACTTTCCAAATCATGTATGCTCAAATAAATCATGTTGATATGCAACACTCTAAACTTAAGATCCACTAACCAAGTCTCATAGATTTGTTTTTCAATTCTCTCTCCACTATTGAAAACTAATACTCATTCAAAAATCAATAGGTCTTTAAGGCTTATAATGTGGCTTGGCTAAGGGGAGAGTATAAAGGATTTTTAAGTTCAATAAACCCCATAAACATATCAATTCTTAAAGCATTTGAATTAAATAGGATTCAAGACACATCATCCATATGCTTACACTATTATAGTTATGCAATTCACAAACATTCAACACTTTAAAGCTTTCATTATTTCTCTTTCCACACTATACGGCGAAGTTCCTTTCTAAGTCCCTTCCATAGTGCAATGCTAACCCATTGAGTATCCAAAAGGCTCACTCAAGTTGAAAGTTAGCAGTAGGAATCCGTATGAGCTGTACTAGAGTAAACAACTTTCACTTCATAACTTGCATTTTTTTTTTCATGACTATTTCAAGCTTCAGCAACTTCAGACATATCAAGAATCCATAACTATTAAAGTAGCTTTAAGGATAAACATGCTTATGAGGTATAAGGTAAAGTAATACATTTGGATCAACATTATAAGGTCATCAAAGAAAAATAGGCTAATTAAACTCAAAAGGGTACTATGAATCAAGTAATAAGGTAAGCTTGAAAGGCTTAAACGATCCAAAGAATGCCTATATCACATTCTTGATTGAGTATAGCATATTAATTTCAAGAGAATATCAAACAAATTCTAAGATTTAGGTGAGTTCTAAAGAATCACATACTTCCCATTGATCTTTTCTAAGCACACATAACTTAAAAGGCAGGGATAAGTGCTCAAAATCTGGATTGCAAAATCAAAATTAAGACTAACTCATATATCAATAACCAATTGAACAAGATTTATATTCCCCTAAAAATCGCAACAACTCATAACCATGAAAAAGATATTAATATTGTAGATTACGGTTCAAAATCATTATCTCCTATACAGTTTGCTTCAAAATATTTCAAAAATTTTAAATAAGCGCAAATATTTTCAAGAATGGCAAAAGTTTTAGCACAAAAAAATTTCAAAATTTTCGATCCCCTACCCCCAACTTAAAATGAAGCATTGTCCTCAATGCGTAAAAATAAAAAATTAAATACAGGCAATGAGACAAATAAATTAGAGTAAAATTCGAAATTCTCCCCTGGAGATGTGAAGGTGGCAATTGTCCATACGTCCCTAATCCCTCTTCTGCCTGCTGTGCACACTACTATCTCTGCAAAATAGAAAATTCATCACCACAAAAATTCTTCTTTTTTTTTTTTTTTTTCAATTTTTTTAAAAACAAAATGCAAACCAAGAAAAAAATAAAAATAAAATAAAAGCTTAAAAACTTGAGTTGCCTCCCAAGAAGCGCTTGCTTTATAGTTCGCAGCCAAACTCTTCTCATGCTTCTAAGTAGGTGGAACCAAGGTGATGGCGGATGTTTGAGCATCGAAACCTCCTCTGTAGTAGTGCTTGAGCCTATGACTGTTTACTTTGAAAGTCCCCTCATTATCATTGATAATCTCAACAACTCCAAAAAGAAATACTTTGGTGATGGTGTAAGGACCGGTCCATCTAGACTTCAACTTTCCTTGAAACAAACGAAGACGAGAGTTATATAACAAAACTTTTTCACCCACATGAAACTCCTTTCTTAGGATGTGTCGATCGTGCCATCTCTTCGTTTTCTCTTTGTAAATGCTTGCACTTTCGTATGCATCATTGTGCATCTCTTCAATTCATCTAACTGAAGCAATCTTTTCTTACCTATTGCCTGCATATGAAAGTTCAGCTTTTGCAAAGCCCAATATGCTTTATGCTCCAACTCAACAGGTAAATGGCATGCTTTACCATACAAAAGTCGAAAAGGTGACATACCAATAGGAGTTTTGAAAGCAGTTGTATAAGCCCATAAAGCATCATCAAGTTTCCTTGCCCAATCCTTCCTATTAGTATTCACAATCTTTTCCAAAATTCTTTTTATCTCCCTATTAGATATCTCAGTTTGATCACTAGTTTGGGGATGATAAGTAGTAGCTACTTTATGAGTGACTCCATATTTATGCAAAAGTGACTCAAATTGTTTATTCATAAAGTGTGTACCCTGGTCACTTATAATAGCATTATGTGTGCCAAATCAAGTAAAGATATACTTTTTCAAGAAGTTACAAACAACCCTAGCATCGTTAGAGTGCAAAGCCACGGCCTCTACCCATTTAGACACATACTCGCAAGCAACCAATATGTAAGTGTTACCAAAAGAAGGTGGAAACGGACCCATGAAGTCAATACCCCAAACATCAAATAATTCACACACCATGATATTGTTTAAGGGCATCTCATGCCTTCTAGATATATTTCTAGTCCTTCGACACCTATCACAATGGGAAACATAAGCATGTGCATCCTTAAAAAGAGTAGGCCAATAAAATCCACATTGTAAAATTTTAGCAGCAGTTTTGGTGGCACCATAGTGACCACTTGCCTCTCCATCATGGCAATGAAAAAGAATGTTAGGAATTTCTTCCTTAGCAACACAATGTCTAATTATTCGGTCAGCACATACCTTAAACAAGTAAGGATCCTCCCAAAAGTAGTGTCTAACATCAGAGAGAAACTTTTTCCTTTGTTGATAATTCAAGTCAGGGGGAAAGATGTCACTTACCAAATAGTTCACAATATCTGCATACCATGGAGTTTCGATTTTCAAGGAAAATAGCGCTTCATCAGGAAAGTCATCCAAAATTGGTACCTCATCGCTAGGGGCATTCGGCAACCTAGATAGGTGATCGGCCACAAGATTCTCGGTCCCTTTCTTGTCCTTAATCTCTAAATCAAACTCTTGAAGCAACAAGATCCAACGAATTAACCTTGGTTTTGCATCCTTCTTTGCCAACAAATACTTTAAAGCTGCATGATCAGTATAGACAATTACTTTAGAGCCAATTAAATAAGAACGGAATTTATCAAAAGCAAAAACAATTGCTAAAAGCTCCTTCTCAGTAGTGGCATAATTCAATTGGGCTCCATTAAGGGTTCGGCTAGCATAATATATGACTCGAAAAATTTGATCCTTCCTTTGACCAAGCATAGCTCCAATGGCATAATCGCTAGCATCACACATCAACTCAAAAGGCAAACTCCAATCTGGTGGTGTCATTATAGGAGCCGAAATCAGCTTTTCCTTTAATGTCTCAAGTGCCTGCAAACACTTAGAGTTAAAATTAAATTTAATATCTTTTTCAAGCAATTTTGTGATTGGTCTTGCAATCTTTGAAAAGTTCTTTATGAATCGCCTATAAAACTCTGCATGTCCTAAAAATCCTTGAAGTAATTTTACAGAAGTAGGAGGTGGTAATTTAGAGATAACTTCAATTTTGGCTTGATCCACCTCAATACCTCTAGCAGATATTTTATGGCCCAACGCTATTCCTTCCTGCACCATAAAATGACACTTCTCCCAATTTAGCACAAGGTTAGTCTCTTCGCATCTTTGTAACACCAAAGCTAAATTATGCAAGCATGAATCAAAAGATGTACCAAAAATAGAGAAATCATCTATGAAAATCTTAATATATTTCTCTATCAAGTCAGAAAAAATAGCCATTATGCATCGTTGAAAAGTAGCAGGTGCATTACAAAGACCAAAAGGCATCCTTCTATATGCAAATGTACCATAGGGACAAGTAAATGTAGTCTTTTCTTGATCATTAGGTGCAATAGGAATTTTGTTATACCCTGAATATCCATCCAAAAAACAATAATATTCATGTCCTGCAAGTTTTTCTAACAATTGATCAATGAAAGGTAAAGGAAAGTGATTTTTACGAGTGGCATCATTCAATTTTCTATAATCCATGCAAACTCGCCAACTTGTAACTGTCCTAATTGGAATTAATTCATTCTTTTCATTAGTTAGAACAGTCATACCTCCCTTTTTTGGCACTACTTGTACGAGACTTACCCAATCACTATTAGAAATTGGATAGATAATACCTGCATCAAGTAACTTAATTACTTCAGCCTTCACAACTTCTTGCATTTTCGGATAAAGTCTCCTTTGTGGTTGGATGATTGGTTTGTATTGCTCCTTTATCATAATTTTGTGCATGCAAATTGAAGGGCTTATTCCTTTTATATCTGCAATGGTCCATCCAATTGCACTCTTATGCTCTCTAAGCACTCTAAGTAACTTTTCCTCCATTACCCCTGTCAAAGAAGAAGAAATAATCACTGGATAAGAAACACCATCAAGAAAGCATATTTTAAATAAGAAGGTAAAGGTTTAAGCTCAAGAGTTGGTGGTTCTTCAATGGAAGGCTTGGGCTTCTTTGCACTTGACTCCAATTCTTCAAATTTTTGTGATTTCCATCTCGGACATAGTGGACTTGCTTCTAAAAACTCAACGGCCTCTCTAATTTCTTCATGCTCAGTTTCTTTCTCTTTTGGCTGAACCAAACATGCCTCTATAGGATCTTGAGTTGTGGTCAATTCAAGCACGGTCTTTACTTCATTATCTATGGTATCTATCTTCAAGCAATCACTTTTACTTCTCCTACACCTAGTTTCACAAATACCGAATAATGCATTAGATTTATACTAGCACCAAGATCACATAAAGCTTTATTAAAGTAAGCATCACCAATATTGCATGGAATAGTAAAACTCCCTGGATCTTTTAATTTTGGTGGTAGCTTAGTTTGAAGGATGGCCGAACATTCCTCATTCAACTTCACAGTCTCATACTCCTCTAACTTCCTTTTGTTAGCTAGGATCTCCTTAAAAAACTTGGCATAGCTTGGCATTTGAGCTAGAGCATCTACAAAAGGAATATTAATGTGCAACTGTTTAAGATAATCAAAAAATTTTAAAAATTGCTTATCTTGCTTGTGTTTGGCTAGCCTCTCCGGAAAAGGAATAGGTGGAACATATGGCATTGGAGATGACTTGCTCTTTTGTGGCTCGTCCTTTTGTTTGATCTCGGTGGAAGATTTGACCCTGTTCTCTTCTTCTACATCCACATCTTGATCTTGCTTTTCAACTTTTTTCCCACTTCTCAATGTAATTACCTTTGCATTCTCTATGGGGTTCCTCTCAGTATCACTTGGCAAGGCACCACTTTGTCTCTCATTAATTCTCTAAGCTAATTGCCCCATTTGCTTCTCTATGTTTCGAATTGATGCTTCTTGATTGTGGAGTCTTACATCTGTACTTCTCATGAAATCTTGAGTGGTTTGAGCTTGTTTTTCTGCAACTTGAGCTTGCCTTTCCATAGTTTGGGCTAGCTTGGCAACCAAATCCTCCAAGTTGGAATTATGCTTCTCCATGGATGGTGGTGGTGCTCTCGGTCCTTGTTGATTTTGACCTCCCCAAGATAGATTAGGGTGATTCCTCCATCTTGGGTTGTAAGTGTTGGAGTAAGGATTGTTTTGAGGGCCCCTGTTAAAATTTGAAACAAAATTAGCATGTTCAGAAGAACTAGCATAAGGGTTACCTACTTGACAATCAGTGCTAATATGATTTCCACCACAAAATTCACAAGATACTCATTGAGTTTTTAAAGAAGCAATCATATTGCTTAATGCATCAAGTTTTGCATTCAAAGTTCTATTGGTGTCAACTTCATGAACTCTACTTGGCTTTCGGGCTTGGTATCTCTCAGTTGGTCATTGGTAGCTATTGCTTGCCATCTCCTCAAGTAGATGAAAAGCTTCTTCGGGTGACTTGTTTTGTAAAGTGCCTCCAGCTGCCGCATCTAGACTAGCTCGAACGGTAGGATGCGCTCCGTTATAAAATGTATGTACTTGCATCCAAATTGGCAGTCCATGGTGCAGGCATCTCCTTAACAGCTCCTTAAACCTCTCCCATGCTTCATAAAAGGGCTCACCATCCATCTGCATAAATGTAGTAATATCATTACGCATTTTGGCAGATTTTGCAGGAGGAAAATATTTACTTAGGAATTTTTTAGCCAAGTCTTCCCAAGTAGTGATAGAGCCTACAGGAAGAGAAGTCAACCAAGTCTTAGCTTTATCACGAAGAGAAAATGGGAACAATCTTAATTTAAGAGTATCATCAGTAACGCCATTAAATTTAATAGTAACACAAATTTCAAGGAATGCTTCTAAGTGTAGATTTGGATCATCATTAGGAGATCCACTGAATTGCCCTGCATTTTGAAGCATTTGAATTAAGGATAGCTTGATCTCAAAATTATTGGCTTGCACTGTCGGCCTCCTTATACTTGATTGTGCTCCTTGAATTGTTGGTGTAGCATAATCTTTCAAAGTCCTCCTTGGAGGTGCGACTTCTTGATTTTTAGCCATTGCAATGTGAATTGCTTGTGATTGTTCTCTTCTTCTCCTATGAAAGGTTCTTTCAATCTCAGAATCAAACTGTTCAAGGTCTCCTTGTTGGCTTCGGGTTATGCGATGCTCCTCCACCTTTTAGTGAGTTTGGCCTGCAAAAGAAATAAATTAAAAAAAATATAAAGGCTAGTCTAAACTAAGAATTGCTCGATATCAATAGTAATTGGAAAATTGTCAAAACAATCCCCGGCAACGGCGCCAAAAACTTGTTAGGTGAATTGCAAGTGCACAATATCAACAAGTAATAAAGTGATGAGTGAGTATCGTTCTCACAGGGATTGTTTTTTATTTTATTTTATCCAATTACTTACTGAAAGTGATCAATTCAAAAATTTAGCTAACCAAATCGAAAAAATGAGTAAAAAGTAAACTAAACCAATTAAAATACTAAAATATAGAAAAAGTCAAAACTTAAAGAATTAAAAGCTAATATCCAAGAGGCGTGGTAGAGGATGTTTTAATAAAAGTTGATAAATTTATCTTCCCAGCAGATTTTGTCGTGCTAGAGATGGAGGAGAATTATGAAGTTCCTATTATTTTGGGCCGACCATTCCTAGCCATAGGAAGAGCTCTCATTGATATACAACAAGGAAAATTGATCCTTAGAGTGGGAGAAGATCAAGTCACTTTCAATGTCCTCAAAGCCATGAAAATTAATAATTATAAAGTAAAAATAATCTAAAGCAAACTGAAAATTAATAATTATCAAGATCACAAAGTGTTAGAGCATCCAACTTCACTTAATCATTCATAATTAATTTTCTTAACTTTTCATGTAACAAATTAATTTCCAATTGTGTTGGCGAAATTTCCCTAAGATGAATTAAAAGCCGACCTCGGTCTAATAATCCATAATTAGGTATGTTAACCCACACTAACCTTAGGTGAATTTAAACTACCTAAAAGCATTAAGTTCTTGTGGAAATTCTTAGATTCAATCTAAGTAGTCCCAACCTAGATCTACTACCACAGCCACATAAATAACCTAGTGTACCTTGACCTAGATTTAATTTATGGTTCAATATCACTATTGCGCATGCACACAATCTCCATCCGGTATCATGCATACATCAAAAATCATTCAAAAGTTGGCTAGACTTCTAAAAGCATTAAGATCATGATAAAGAACGACACAATCAAAATAATTCTATTGCATGAAAGTCTTTGAAAATTAATCAATCATGATTAAGATCCATTGTAGCTCTAACAAAAGAAATTTAGAACATAGTAAAAATTAAACTGACAAGAATTAAAGAAAACGTACTACTAAATAAAAACAAATTCACCGAATTGAGAAATAAGGAGCTTCAGGTTTGTCTCCTCCTTCTTTCCTTGACACGCCAACTCTACTAAAATAGAAGAACAAAATCTAACTAAGAAAACTCAAATTTTTCTGCAAAGATGGTGGCTCCAAGGATTCTCTCCTTTCTTCTGCGGCACAATAGCAGTTTATATAGTCTCCAAAAATCTGCCCTAAGTCGACTCCTATTAGGAAATAAAAAAGATTCCTCCTTGATTTTCTTTGAACCTTATCTTCAATCATGGTCAGATTCTCCAAATATCTGATTTGGGCTGCCTTTTTCTTCAAGATGAAATATTCTAAAAGATATTGCAATATTTTGGAAGATCTGAAAATATTTCATACAAAATAAAATTACGTGAGTAGCAATTAAATTCACCCAAAAATTCCTTAAAATTTAGCAAATATCAAGTCTAAATAAGTAAGAATACTCTATAAAAAATAGAGTTATCACCAAAATATGGAGGCCTAATAAGCTTGGATGGCATGTAGTACTAACTTAATAAGTTGTAGTTGGCTTGCAAAGGAAAGGAATCGATGAATCCAAGATTGGACTCTAGCCGTGAGATAGCTTACTAGGGCGTTGCGGTCCACTTTGCTCAGTCGCGATGTTATAATGGGCACACCCAAGTAACGCACAGGAAGGGACCTGAGATTAAATCCAAGCTGATGTAGTATCTAGTGTTTAATAGTCTCAGAACCTCCCAAGATAAAAACTTCACTCTTACTGGCATTAGGGATTAGCCCACTCCAAGAAGAGAATAGTGAGAGCCCACCTTGGATGAAAGAAATAGATGCGAGGCTTGCTTCACTAAAGATAAGTACGTCATTCGCAAAAAATAGGTGGGATAGCCGTGTAGCCTTGCACTGCTAGTGATACCGGAAGTTCGGGTTGCGAGTGTGAGAGTTGAGTATCCCAGAGAAAACCTCTATGATCAAGGTGAAGAGATAAGGTGACATCGGGTTACCTTGTCTTATACCCCTACCACTTGCAAAGAAACCATGCAGTTCACCATTTATGGATAAGGAAAATTTTGGGGTACGAATGCACACCATAATAAGCCTTGTAAGATGGTTAGGAAATCCAAACGCTTGAAGAGTTGACTCTAGGAAGTCCCAATCTAGAGTATCGTAGGCCTTCCCGAAGTCCACCTTAACGGCACATTTTGGAACTCTAGGCTTGTTGTGGAATCTACAGAAAAGTTCTTGAGCAAGCAAGATGTTGTCACTGATTCTTCTACTTTTGATAAAAGCCGTTTGGGCCGGAGTAACCAAATAAGGGAGGACCGCGGCAATTCTTGATGAGAAAATCTTGGTGATACACTTGTAAATAGTATTACAACAAGCAATAGGATGAAATTCGGATACCGATGTTGCATTGAGGATTTTTGGCACCGGGGCAATTATAGTATTGTTGACTTCCTTAAGTAAACACCCAGATTCAAGAAAATCTAGAATCGCTTCAGTGATTGTAGGGCTAACCATGTCCCAATTCTTTTTAAAAAAATCGGCATTATAGCTATCCGGGCCGGGGGCTTTATTCCCCGGCAAGGAGAACATGGCCTCCCGAATCTTCGCAGGTAGAAAAGGTTGGGAAAGAACATTGATCTGATCCTCATTGAGGGGGGAGTGGATAACATCCCTGATCTCCTGAATAGAGGGCCTTATAACCCTGTTGTCTGGAGTAAGAAGGTCTTGAAAGTAAGTAACAAAAACCTTCGGTACATCTTTCAAATCAGTTATCATTTGACCAGAACTATCTCAAACAGAAATGATACGGTTCCGAAGGTGCCTATGGTTGACCGATTGATGAAAGAACTTAGTATTATGGTCCCCTTCTTTAAGCCAACGAATTCTAGTTTTTTGCTTGAAGAAAGCCTCCTCAAGCGCCCAAAACTCATAGTAGTCTTTGAGCTGCGTCTGTTCTTCCATCGCCAACGAGCTACTCCCAAGGTCTAGGTGAAGCGCCTCTTGAGTAGATAGAAGGGCCCTTTTAGCTGCAGCCAGCCTCATGGAAATGTCTGAATAGGCTTCTCTATTTAGACATTTAAGCCGACCCTTTAGCATTTTGAGTCTAGCATAAAGCTTGTACATAGCTGAGCCTGAGACTTGGGCCTCCCAAGACTGGTTGACTAGCATGGAGAAGTCAGGGTGACTCATCCACATATTAAAAAATTTGAAGGGGTATGCTGGGAGCCAGGAGCAAGCATTCTCACAACCATAGGGGTGTGGTCTGATAGGCCCGGGGCTAGAAAAGATGCTTCCGAGAAAGAGAAAGCAGTGCACCAACTGTTGTTTACCAAGACCCAATTGATTTTTTGCTTCTTCCTACGAGCACCGGAGGAGGTGGACCAAGTGAATATGAAACCCACGTATCGAAGGTCAAAGAGTTCAGCTTGATCCAAGCATTCCTTGAAATCATCAAATGTAGGAAGCCAAACATCCAGGCTCCCCATACGGTCAGAAGAATCCCTGATGGTATTAAAATCGCTAGCAACCATCCAAGGGTGATCCTTGAGAGAAGAGCTTAGACTAATAAGTTCACTTCAAAGAGATCTCCGAGCCACAAAGGAATGTTCTCCATACACCATAGAGAGAAATAAAGTCAACCCCAAGTTCAAAAAACTTATATCTCCATGAATAATCTGGTCGGTACTATTCCGAGTATTAAAACATACCAAAAGCGGGTTCCATCCAACCCAAATATGCCATCGAGGAGAATGCTCATAATTAGAAACCCATAACCAGCCAGGAAGTAGACCAGAAGAGAGATTAGGAAAATTATTAACAGGTACTTTAGTTTCCAAAAGACCCACACAATAGATGTTATTCTGTCGCACAAACTGTCTAACTTCAGCTTGCTTTATGGGATTCATCAGACCCCTAACATTCCAAAAGCCAAAAGACATACACTATTATTAAGGGAGGACAGATGATCTATTTTTTTTTGGGCGTCTCCTGGTGGCAGCTGGTTTTGCCTTACTAGAAGCTGACCCTGGTGACAGTCCAGTTATTTTGCCTTGAACAGAATTTTTTTCCTTGGCGAGAGAGGTAGCAGGTGGTAGTCTTAGTCTACTAACTTGTTCGACCTTAACCTCAGTAAGTTGAATATCGGGCGTACTAGTCTCCAAATGGCCAGACTGTTGTCTAACCTTTTGTTCTGCACAAGCAATGATGGCAGGTTCTGAGCTATTAGGAGAAAGACTGACTGCAGTAGGTTCTGAGTTCTCCCGATCAGCAGCCAAAGGCATAGCAGCATTTGCCTGGCAATCAGTGGCAGCACCAGATATTGCCGTAGGCAACAGCAAGGGGCCACATCCATCAAGAGCACTAGTCGGGTCAGGCACAGAGGAAGACCCGTTAGAATGAAACCCAGCAACCGTCTGGATTGGCATAGCAGCAACATTAGTAATTTGTGGTGCACCACCTCCAGCAGCTTGACTTATTTCTAAGTCAGAATAGGTAGCAACCAAGCCTTGCAAGGGGGTGTCAACAATACATGCCTGTGGAGACCTGCCTTCCACCTCAAAACCAGCACCACTATTAGCGAAAGCAGGAACAGCAGCGCCACAACTAGGCGCTGGAATAATAGCAGCAGGTGCAGAGTTCTGCCCTAACCCTCCGGCAGCACCTTCCATCGACTTAGCAGCTGCAACATCAGAAGGTCTATCCTGGTCGCAGCAATTACCAGCAACAGGGTCCTCATCCAGATCATCATCTGAATCAAAGGATGGTGGGGAAGTAGGAGCTGTCTACTTGTTTTTCCCAGAAGAACGTTTGTGCTTGTTGCTGACTTGTATCCATTCCCCCACAAAAGGTGGTCTCGAAGATGTTGCTGTATGACACTTGTGATGTCCTTATATCTGAAACCTGATCTTTCCATGAGTAATTTTTTTTCCTATGCCACCAGAGCAAGAACAAAAGTTGGTACACCAACAATAAAAGTTTATAAATTAAAGAAAACATTGGTAAGCAACATGAGACATAAAGTCTTTCGCTAATTTAATAAAAAAAATTGGTAAGTTACTCAAACGAATATTAATCAAATCATATAAGAGTGATTAAATTTAAGTGGCTGACTGGAAAGAAAAATAAAGACAAATTAAAATTAGCAAAGAAGAAGAAGAAATTGATAACATATAAACTATCAAGAAGCATTAATAATTTCATTAGAAATTCAGTAAGTCACCAACAGATTATCTAGAAATCAGGTGACTAGTAAACATTTTTACCGGTGTCATCATCTCAACCCGCAGCCACACATACGCACCCTCAGATCTGGGGTGCGACCTCAAATTTGAGGCCACCGCAACCACTAATCTGAGGTCGATTGACAACCTCGAAGATAAGCCAACACACACATATATATGCAGGTGGTAGAAACGTCGATGAGTGGTGGCGAAAGAGATGTGGGTGGTAGAAGCGTCAATGATTGGTGGCAGAAAAGCTTGGTGGTGTTGTGGTGGTGATGGTGGTCAAGCAGCGGCGACGGCGAGCACCATGAATAGGTAGTGGTGTTGTTCTAGTTTGAGTGGTGAGCGTTTAAGAGCCTTTTATGACGGTGAGGAGCTTATCCCCAACACTTCAAGTTGACCTTGTATGTTTTTCTTCCCCAACATTAGGGAATACAGAAGACTCTCCAGGAAGTGGAGTAAATGGCCCGCTCCTTCTCTTTTGAACCTTTTAAGGACTTGCTCAAGTCTAAAAGGGTCAATGACTGGTGGCAGAAGAGTTTGGTGGTGGTGGTCAAGCAGTGGCGATGGTGAGCACTGAGAATAGGTAGTGGCGCTGTTCTAGTTTGAGTGGTGTGCATTCAAGAGCTTTTGTACGATGTAAGAGAGGGATATGATGTTGATGCCACATGGATATGACCAATCTAAAGGCAAGTAACGAAAATTGTGTCCCCGTTAGATAACGGCGTCAGATTTTTCTATGGAAGGACATGGAGCAGATTTTTTGAAGATTCATGGACCAGATTGAACAACAAAATAACTCATAGGCTATATTGAATATCTAGAGCCATGTCAATGTCATTTTCTCCTTCATTAGTTCTCATGACTCTATTCAGGTGTAATTGAGAAAACATTTGAGAGTTGTGTGGTTCGAGTAATTGTAATCTCTACAATTTTTTTTACAATGAACTTGTTTCCTCATAAATTAGGCATACTGTTAAATTATGCAAATCTCGCTTTGGTTTATTTTTCCTCTCTTAATTTTTTGATGGTATTGTTTGTTTTTGTCCGAGCTTTCCTGATTTACTTGACTCTACTGAAGTAATTTATGAGGATCTGTCAGGAAATATCCAATAATCAATATGTCTCATACAAATATCTAACTATGCAGGGGGAAGCAATTTTCTCTGAAGTTTTTATCCCATATACGTAATTCTTTCTTGGCAACACTCAAAATAGGAATATGAACTTCTTTCCTTTTTTTCCTATTTAATATTCTATAGAAACAGCATGTTAAGATCTAGGATTTGGTTCGTGTAATTTTTATAATTCCAAGATCTTTTAGCAAAATTAAAAAGACACCAATTATTGACTTTCCAATTTTGCCATATCAAAAAATGGAGGTCGTGGAAAGAAGGTATTGCTATGGTATGTCATCTATATACTTTGTTTTATATTCTATTATACACTAATAGAGGAGCAATCTGCTTTAGTAAACCAATTCCATTTATGTTCAGATATATTTTCATTTAAAGTCAGTCCATCGTAATCTAAACTTGTAAAACCTAGGATAAGTTCAAGCTGTAATATCATTATAGAAATACAACTTTTTTACATATAATATCGCACTGGGCATACATGGTAACTCCTACTCTCCTTTCTAATTGGGTAGGAAGTTATTTAGAGAAAATCAATTTCGTGATGTTTGTTTCCATTTTAATTGACTTCTATATTAGCTGTTACTCTTGTTGGATTTGCTTCAATTGTGTCATGTAAACATGTTTGGTATGATGGCGAATCCCTTGCATATATAACAACCAAGTATGGGAAGAAATCTTGAATTTACAAAGGAAAAAATATTTTCAAAATGGAAACCTACAAAAAAAAAAAAATCTAATTTCATACTATTTCAGGCCAATTCCCATATAAAGCACCTACTCACCAACTTTTAGTCAATACTCAAATCTAGTCTTGATCAAGTTTCCATTTAATGATGCCATTAAAGATTCGACGTATGATTCCATGACAAGTACCTTCCATCTATAAAAACCAAGTATGGGAAGAAATCTTGAATTTACAAATGAAAAAAGTTTTTCAACATGGAAATTGACAAACAAAAATCCATTTTTACACTATTTGAGGCCCAATTTCCTTATAAAGCACCTATTTCAGGCCCAATTCCCTTATAAAGTACCTACTCACACCTTACCAAAAAAAAAAAAAGTACCTACTCACCAATTTTCAGTCAATATTCAAATATGATTTCGATCAAGTTTCCATTCAATGATGCCATTAAAGATTTGATGTCTCATTCCATGTTTACTCTAAGGAAACTAGATGGAAACTTAACGGGGGTTGGATTTGGATATCAGCTAAAAGTTGGTGTTTTTTTATAAGATAAAAAAAAGTTTAGGCTAAAATTGTGACCTGATTTATAATTTGTGCTTTTTTTGAGATAAAAAAAAGTTTGGGTTAAAATTGGGATCCAAGCTAAAGTTTGTGCTTTTTTATAAGATAACAAAAAGTTTGAGCTACAATTGGGACATGTGATAAAATTTGTGTTTTTTTAAGGGAGTTAAGCTTCCTACTATATGCAAATTCTTTTTTTTTTCCATATAAAGGAACTCATGAAAAACAATACAAGAAAAAAAAAAGGATCGATTTTGAATTGGTAAAAATACAATAGGTTTAACATTTTTTTGGTACTTTTTCCATATGTAAGAGATAAAAAAGTAGCCTAAGATTCCAATTAGCTCTCTATTATAATAATTCACGAAAAAAAGAATGGGTAGCACTCTTATAACATATAAAAGGGGATATATGAAAGGGGGAAATAACAAAAATCAAATTATTACTAAAACTTCAACCAAAAAATTTAAGTTTTAATTAAGAGAAGTCACGTGTATATAAAAAACATATAAAGACTTTTTCTCAAGTGTAAGCAGATTATAAACAATACGTGAAAATTGATGAATTTAGATAATAGGTATAAATACATTTTCTCAAGTGTAAGCGGATTAGGAACGATACGTTAAAGTTGATGAATTTAAATAATAGATGGAGAGAGACTACGTATATTTAAAGAAGATATGAAATACTTTTAATAAGTACGAAATTTTTGGACTCTAGTGTCCAACCTCGCTTTCATAGCTTTTGGCTCCATAGCTTCTAGACCTTCAACTCGAGTCATTATCATGGGATTCTGAAAGTCAGCTTCTTTCTTTTGTTTCTATTTATTTATTGACCTATGTGTGTACATTTGTCAAATTTATGGGTAAGTATAGTTCCAGGATAGAATTTAGAACTAGAGAACCAAATTGGTGAGAATCTATCTGGTTTCAAATTGTAGGTTATGTAAGATAAGTTATAGATTCCATAAATCGGGGAACTTATTTTGATAGGTAAATTCTAGATTCTAAGTAGGTGGAACCTAACACTTAGATCATATAACTTGGAACAAGTTTTGTGTTTTTCTTGATTTATATCTTTGCATAATGTTGCGATATTTTATGGCGTTCGATAATGAATATATAATCTTGAATTGTTAGTTTGAACTTCCATTTTAAGATTGAGAATTTTACTTTTTAAATATTTCATATTATTTGTTTGTCTACATATAAGTTGTAAACTATGAATTATAAGAGTAAGTAATGGTCATCAAAGATGATGATTTACCGCAATCTTTCGATTAATAATACAAATGGAACCTCGATAGACATTAGAACTTGTGACGTGGTAGGTTCCAAGTTTCTAGATAAGCATGATAGTTTTCAAGTTCCAAAAAAGGAATAAGTTGTTTCAATGGGAAGGTTCCAGATTTCATGTAAAACCTATATGGAACTGCTTCTTAATTCAAAATTACTTGAATGGGTCATATATGAGTTGCTTTAAATTTGAAGGGCTTAGTCATGATGGGTTCTAAAATAACAAAAAAATGTCTAAAATAAATAGATCAAAATGGATACTAAGGTCAAATCATGTCCCTCCCATTTAATATAGGGCATAGAAAGAGGTGATCGGCTCTTAGTCCAATCCGATTCTAAGATAGAATCCGTAACTGATTTTAAAAATTGGGGATTGGGCCATTTGTCCTAGGATAAGGAACCAGATTGGACCATTGGTTTCGATTTGGTTTAGTCCGGTCCAATGAAACCAACTACTTTTTTTTTAAAAATTTTTCCCACTAAAGAGGGGTTGTGTACAACGAGAGAGTGACAAATTTATATAGATGGAAGTGACGATGAGTGAAAATTTATTGTGTTATAACTTGTGGTATCATTGGATGAGATAATATCTAATTAACATTTTACTAATTTTTTTGAAGAAATAATAAAAAAATTAAATGTAGTTGGTTCGGTTTGGTTTAGTTCTCTTTTGGATCATCCAGACACCGGTTCCATTTTTGGGAACTGGGAACCAGACCGGCATTCCCAAGAACTAGACCGAATCAGCTGATTTGATCTAGTCCAAGCAATCCTTGATTTGAGCGGTTTGTCTTGCACACCCCTAGGCATGGACTCTGTTTTCTCTCTTCAGCTGGCTCCAACTCCACACTTTCTTTCCCCTCCATCTACCTCTCCAAGCCGAGCTATCGTCCCCACCCTCTGTCACTCCTGAAGGCCTTGAGAACTTGGATGAGAGGCTGAAGCAAAACCTGAAAGCCGCTCCGTGGGGGAGGATCCTCAGCATTGAGCCATCCAAGGTGTGCAGGCGCTAAAGCAGTTGAGCAACAAGGACTTGCGTTCACTTGAGCTATTCCGCTCGAGCTAGTCCGCCGCTCCATCTTTGAGCGCCTCCTAGATCACGATACAGCTTGTTGCTTTAGTAGAGCCGGGGAGATGCGGTCCTTAAGGTGCTTGTTCTATTGCTTTATTAGTAATGGGTCTTGCGGCCGCTGCAGGTTCTTGCACTCATTAATGAGTCGCGATGGGATGTGTTTGTTATGCTTCTCGCTTGCTGCTCTAATTTCGTTTGTTTTCCGTTTGGGAGTTGGATTGACTGTAGGCCTTTTCGGAGGAAAATGCAATCATCCTGTTTGCTTGTTTCGAGCTCTTAAGCACATCTTCTCCCTCGCGTGATGGATGACGGTGTGAATGACGTACCGTCCGTACGCGATGGGGACGCTGGAGGTGACGTGGGGAAAGGACTTGCAAGAGTTCCGATTGGAGAGTTGGTTGAGGGCTGTGGTGAGAAGTGGGGGTTCATTGGGTATCGGTGTCCTGGTGGGGTTGTGGAAGGAAATGGCGTTCCTCCAAATGAAGAGGGTGGTGGCCAGTGCTGCGGCCGTTTAAGGTTGTGTCGGTGGCAGAGGAAAAGGCGGATGCGACGTTCATTCCCAACCTGGCCGAGGAAGGGCGGATTGCATATCTAATTTTTATTATTTTAAATTTGCTAAATGCTTGATTGATATAGTTAAAAAATACGAGTCATGTTAGTTGGGTTGAGTATGAGTCATATAAATTGTTTAGAATATAAATGGGTCAATATGAATTATATGGGTGAATTTAGGTTGAACCCATTTATGATCAATCGAAAATCAATCCAACTCATCCATTTGTCACCTCTAGTTTGGCTAAACCTCAACTTTTCTTACCTTTTTCAAGATTCAAACTTCCTATTCTAATAATTAACTCCCTTCACTCTCTCTCTCTCTCAAATACTCAGAATGTGACCAATTCCATGAAGTAAAAAATGTAAGAATTCAGACGTGATCAATGAACAATATTGGCCAAATAGATTGCACAGACACGGTTTAGGTTTTAATCAATGCATTATTATATGATAATCATTCTTTTTACAGCTCATACACATGTAAATGCCGCATTTTGACCAAAGTGTGAACAATAGGGCTAGCGCCCTTGCCTAAACCCGGCGAGGGCATTTTGGCTATTGTCGAGGCTAGCAAGCGGTAGAGGGAAAAAGAAAAAAAAAAAAAAAGAAAAAAATTAATTTAAAATATATAATTTTAAAAAAATTGCAGAAATTGTCAATATTAGCACTGTTTAGTACTAATGGTACCATGTAGGATGGCCGGTATTGGCTGGATCGGGCACATTAGTAATTTCTGACCAAAATTATCTGAAAAGACTATATTGGTAAATTATCAAAATATTTAATATTAAATTGGCCAAATTGAAAAGTTTATGATTAAATTTATATTTGTACAATTGGTTTAAGAATTTTTTTTTTTAATATTTATCCCAAGATAACTATGCATACATGGTTGTCATAACAATCTATTTATTATGCTTAAATGCTTCATCGTAGGTGAACAATATGGTGAAATTTATTTGTGTAGGACAATCAAATTGCTATGTGCTAACTATTGGGTTCCAACCACTTATCCTAGTAGCCAACTTTCTCATATGGGGAGGAATAGGTGAGGGGTTGAATTCTCATTTTTTTAGAGGGTTGGGATAGGGACAATTTACTTTGGTATGAATTTTGACTTCTATGTCTTACAATGAAGTATGACAAAAGGTTTGAGAGTGAAAATTAGAGTCAGATTGACAAAAAAAAGGAAAAAACTATAAGGTCCATCCGGACCAGAACAAAATGCCTCTGAATATTCAGCAAAGAGGGCGGAAAGACGGGCAGCAACCCAGCAATTATTACCACGTCCGAGAAAAATCACCCCACATTCTCCCACTTTGAAGGACTTTGATCTCCCTATGACGCTGTTCTAGTTGAGATTATTATAGCATGACGACCGGAATCTCTTCATTTCATGCCTTGCCTAACTATCCTCAGAAATCCTGCTCATCTCTCTTTGCAGGATTTGTACCTGCATCGCATCATGTGGTAACACGGCTGGTTGGAGATCTGCAGGATTTTCTATAGGCATGCCGTTACTTGGTCTCTTCCTGGGTGGGCTCGGATTTTTGTGCTCGATTGTTGTTGTTGTTATTGTTGTTGCTGCTGCTGTTGCTACTTCTGTTGCCGTTATTGCTGTCGTTGTTTTGGTTGCTGCGTACATGTTGCTGCTGTTGTTGATGTTGGACGAGCAAAGTTTGTGGTCGTCACTTGGTCCCTTCCTGGGTATGCTCCGAGGAACTTCTGTGTTCGATCATTGTTGTTGTTGCTGCTGCTGCTGCTTATGTTATTCCTGCTCCCATTGCTATCATTGCCGTTGCCATTGCCATTGCTGCTTCTGCTGTTGCTGTTTGTTGCTACGGCTGCGTTGTCATTCTTGAGCTTCTTGATGATTTTTTTTTAATTGTATTTGATGTTGATCTCAGGTATATATGGATGTCGGACATGCAAAGTTCGAGGTCGTTCGAGTTAAGGATCTCAGTTCTTGGGGTATAGAGCGTAAGCCCAGAGGATGAACCTTTTTACTTCTCTTGTGAGGATTAGGCAGCATGTTTTGCCTCTCCTTCGATGAAGGCGCCTCATTATGATCCTCCAATCTCTTGTTCGTGAAATTGGCCAAGTGATTAAGAATTTCGGTGGGGGCTACTTCTCAGCAAGCGCCATTTTCTGCAAAGGCTGCTCATTTGTATGAATGTTTGGGGCTTCATTATTCATATGAAAGATGATTATTCTCTCTTCTTCATATGCACATACAAAACATTGATAGTAAACTGAGGAGAGCGTAACCTCATACCTCGCTAACTGCATTCGGTGGAGCTCTTTCGTCCTCTGGAACTACCCATCTTGACGACCTCTCCGTTTTCTGCTACAAAGTGTAACAGAAGATGATCTTTGAGGATCCTATCTCAGAGTTTGATCTAAGCAGAATTTATCTCACGGGGAGATTGCAAGAAGAGATTTGATTATGGAAAAGCCAAGGAATGAAAAAGAGGAGGATTGAAGCTGTCATTTCTGATAGAATTAGTGTCACGGGGGATTGAATATATAGGCCACTTAGGCTTGACCTTGATGTCAAAACTGATAAATACATTTTTGCCTTATCATCACAAGAAAGGAATAGTCGATCCAACATTATAGAGAAAGCTAATTACATATCTAGTATATAATAGAATCTTATGTTTTCTACATTTTTAAGAGTTTCTACCTAATTTATGAAAAATATGTCATAGAATTCGCGCCAATTTAGATATAGAAATATGCAATAAAACATGTTGAGTACATCAATTGTCTAGATGCTCTAGCTTTCTGAGTGAAAACTTTTTCAGTGAATTACAAATAATAATGTTTATTCTTTTTGTATATGAATTTTTTAGTTCTTTTTCTTATTAAATTTTCAAGTGACATCTAAAACAACTTACTAGGAAATAAATCATGTAACTCCTGCACAAGAAAATTGGAAGGAAAATCTTACTGAGATGGAAGGGTTAGGTAAATCATAAGAATTAAAAAATTGCAACAATTGTAAGGGTTAGGTAAGTGCTTACAATGCAAAAATTGGAAGTATTAGGTATGATATAACTTACCATATAATTTAATTTTTCTCTTGATGGCCTCTTACTGAGATAAGAGGGTTAGGTAAATCTTACTAAGATGGAAGGCTTAGGTGAATTATAACAATTCAAACTTGGTAACAACTGGAAGGGTTAGGTATATGTGTACGATTTGAATAATGGAAGGGTTAGGTATGATATATCTTACCATATAATTTATTTTTTCCTTTGATGAACTCTTGTGGCATAACAAATGACTTCAAAAAAAGTCCCAAAGCATTGATAGGTGCAACCTAAGAACAAGTAAAGATACGAGAGAACAAAATTTTAAAATTTGTTACTAAAAGTGTAATAATTATCTAGATGAGGATGTCAAAAGTGTCATAATATTCGTTTTTAATGCTCACTTAAGTTTCATAATTTTTTTTTTTATCACTTGAGTGCATCTAGAGATGTATTCCAGTGATTTGTCCTTCGGACTTTTTAAATAAATTTTGAGTTTGATGTGCCTTGGATAAAGGAAATTCAAATCCTAAGTCAAAAATGCCGAAGACAACGTGGCAAATGAAACTGAGAAACGACACTCCGCCCCCATTCTGCGCGCATTCTCTCTTAGTTGCTCCGCGTCCTTAGGCTTCAACCCTTCCTTCCTCCATTTCGCAACAATCAAAACAAAGAGACATAGGATGGATTAGCATCGCTAACACAGACGTTCACTCTTCATCACACCAACAAACCCGAAACGCACAAACTCCTGGAAATGTACTAAGCAATACGATCGTGACTTATATGACTGGAGCCGCTTTGCTTGCTCCTACTCTTTATTGCAAATTTAAAAGGTAATTTCACTATAATTCCTCAAATTGGGATTAGGGTTTGAAGAACATACCTAATTTTGACCCAATTTGTCAATTTGGGGCAAATAGATGGGCTAAATGACATTGTTACAATCTCATTCGCTGACTTCATTTTGCTGGTGAGCCAAGTCAGATGACTATATCAAGTGACACTTGAATTTTCTGGCCAGATAAATTTCCAATGATAGTCCAATGAAAGCTTTTTAATCAATGTGACACTAAACTACTAAAAAAAGTTAGGACACTCAAGTGATCACCACACAAAAATTATAATACCTATCGTGTCAACCATCTCTATATGTAGGTGAATGCAATAGTTCTTGCTCGTCTAAGACTTGAGCCTTCCATGGTTAATGTTTTTCTCCTATGCCACCAAAACAAGAATAAAAGTTGGAAAATCAACAATTGAAGTTATTAAATTAGAGAAAAACATTGTTAAGCAACAAACCCAAAATCATTTGGTAATTTAATGGAGAAATTGGCAAGTTACTCAAATGAACACACTGATCAAACCGTATAAGAGCAACGACATTTAAATTATTGATTGGAATGACAAACAAAGATTTGCAAAAATGACGAAAAATTGATAATATATAAACTATAAAAAATATATAATCTCATAAAAAGTTGGTAGGTCGTTGACAGATTATTTGGAAATCAGGCGACTTGTAAATCCTTTAAGCGGTGCTATTGCCTCAACCCACGGCCAGATGAACGCATCCTCAGATCTAAGGTGCGATGTAAATTTTGAGGCCACTGCAGCTTCTAATCTGAGGTCAATATGAGGTCTTGACAGTAGACAACACCCATCATTCCACTTGATATGGAGGGATGGAGGGAGGGAGGGAGAGAGAGATAGTTTGCCAGTGTTGTGGTGGTGGTCATCAAGCAGCGACAACAGTAGGAGGGAGGGAGAGAGAGAGAGAGTGGCAGTGTCGTGACGGTGGTGGTCAAGTAGCGACAACGACTAGAGATAAGCATAGATAGTGGCATTGTTTGAGTTCGACTAATGTGCTGTCAAGAGTGTTTTATTAAGGGAGGGAGAGGGAGAGAGGGAGAGGGAGAGTTTGGCGCGGAGAGAGGAGGGAGAGAGAGGGGGATAGAGAGAGTTTGGGGCGGAGAGAGAGAGAGAGAGATTTTGGTGGTGTCGTGGTGGTAGTGATCAAGCAGTGACAACGACGAGAGATAAGCATAGATAGTGGTATTGTTCGAGTTCGATTGATGTGCGGTCAAGTGTGTTTTATAAGAGGAGATAAGAGGGATATGACGCAAAAGCCACATGGATATGCCCAATACAAAGGCAAGCTAGCGAAAATTGTGTCCACATTAGGGAATGACATCAGATTTATTTACGGAAGGACAATGAGCGGAATTTTGAAGCATGAACTAGATTGAACAAAAAATAATTAAGAGGTCACATCAAATATTAAGATAAATTTCTAGGACTACCGTTGTCATATCCATTTTCTCTTTCATTAGGTCTCATTAGGGGTGTCAATAGGTCGGGTCGGGTCGGGTCTTGATGTTACCCGACCCGACCCGAACAAGAAGGCTCGTGTGCTTTTGCTCGATCCGACCCGAAAGGCATGAAACACGAAGAAGGAAAACAGGTTGGTTTGGGTCGGGTTTCAGAGAGGAGAGGGGAGCGACGGAGCGAGAGGCGTGCACGCGGAGGGAGAAGAGAGTGTGGACAGGTCTTGGCACATCTCTCTGTTTTGCCAAAATGACAGGTCTTGGCACGTAGGGAAAGCGAACATATGTACCGCACTGAGACGGGGGAAGGCAGGGCTGGTTATTTATACTTTCCCTAGAAATGGAATTGATAGATTTTTTCGCACTTGTGACTCATTTTTCTCAAGTATCCTAAAAACCTATCGAAAAATTATAATTGAATTCTAAAAAAATTTAAAATAATACTATTGTTCAGACAGACCAACCTGGTTCAGCAAAGGGCTGCCATGGACAACGGTTGAAGGACGGGCCTCCGTCGACGGTCGACTGCCTTCTCGAGCTTTCTTGATCTCTGGTTCTTTGCCTTTCAACTCTCGGTTTCTCTACCGTTCTTCCCCCTGTTCTCTCTTCTATTGATTTTTTCTCTCTCGGATCCAAGAGCTTTGGTGAATGTGGAGAAAATGCGTCGGCGGTTCATCGGCCGTGTTCGAGGCGCGGTGGTTGCGGGGCTTCTCTCTCGCTCTTACTCGCCCTCTCTTTTTCCGACCCTCGGTCCCTTTCTCTCCGCCCTCTCCGCATTCGAGAGAAGAGTTTGGGTAAGAGTTTTTTTATTTGTTCATGGGTCGAACAATGTTCTGGGCCAAACAAGACCCAAAAGATAGCCATTTACTTATTTTATAATTGTAACCTGAACATTATTAAGATTTGAAACATATATCATATTCATTCCATGTTCGGGTTGTGTCTGAATCAAGTCGAGTCAGGTTTTGGACACCCTAGGTCTCATAATTCTTTTCGGGTGTAATTGAGGAAACACTTGAGAGCTGTGAGATTTAGGTAATTATCATCTCTACAATTTTATCTATGATGGACAACTTGTCGATCTCTCTTCATGGAGTAGGCATTCCATTAAACCACGAAGATCTCATGTTGGTTTACGTTTTCGTTTAAATTTTTTTTGATTGTATGATGGACGAAGTAATGTGTGAGGATCTATTGATCAGTATCCAATAATCAATGTATTTCATACATATATAACTATGTAGGGGAAGCATTTTCCTCGATTTTTTTTTCATATATACTTAATTATTTATTGACAACACTAAAAACAAGAATATGGATTTCTTTCCTTTTTTTTTTCTTCTATTTACTGTCCTATTGAGGCAGCATGGTAAGATCTAGGATGCGATTCCAGTATTTTTCATAAATTTATGATTTTTTAAATGAAATTAAAAAGACACCAATTATTGACTTTCCAATTTTGCCACATCAAAATTGGAGGTTGTGGAAAGAAATATCACACATATACTTCCTTTTATATTCTATTATACCCTAATAGAGGAACAATCTACTTTAGTAAATCGGATCCGTTTATATTCATATATACTACCATTTACAGTTAGGCCATTAAAATCTAAATTGGTAAAACTCAGGAAAAAAATCAAGCTTTATTACCATAATAGAATGACAACCTTTTCACAAATATTGTCACATTGGACATAGATGGTAACTTATAGTCTCCCTGCTAATTAGGGAAGAAGTTAATTAGAGGACATATTTTCCATGTATAGATCATGTAACATTTCATCCATTTTCTGATGTTTGTATCTGTTACGATTTGATTCTATATTAGGAGTTACTCTAGTTGGATTTGCTTCTATTGTGTCATATGAACAAGTTTGGTATGATGATAATTTATCATTGATAAATACCTGCATCTATAACAACCATGTATGGGAAGAAATCTTGA